>JAMZAV010003164.1:0-200157 GCA_024449915.1 Sweltsa coloradensis
GCGCCACAGGACACTCCACTTCCTGCCTCCAAAAGTCTAAAAAATTATCTTCACTTGTATAATTCTGCACAACATGTGCACTCATCATCATATTCCTCTTGAAAGGGAAGAAGATGAAGACGATATCATGGACGAGGTTGTTGCTGATGCAGAAGTAGAGGTTCCCGGAGTTGTGCGAGGTCGCCATCTCTCGGCAGGACACAACACCAGGCCATGATTGTCCGCCGATTCTTCACTCGAGAAAACTTCCTTTATTGTAAATGAAATCTTTGGATTAACTTTTATTTACAGTGTCTAATGATGAAGGGAAGACCATACAAAAGTTTTGGGAAAGGGGATTATGGTTGGAGAGGCACATTTAACAAAACAAAATCACCATGTAATCCACGCCTTAAGTCTAGTATTTTTATAGTATAAATAAGATGGGCCCTCAAAGTTTTCAGTATTCTTTCAAGGGCAGTTGCTAATCGTTTTGTCGCTATTGCCAGATTCTCAGCCGCAGCTACCTTTTTCTCAGTGGCCAATTATCAATAAAAAACTTCGGGTCACCTTTTACTCCAAACCCAACTTCTCCAGGCATGGGATCTCCGTATACCATGACCTCTCCAATTAGAGCCGCTATCCTCCGTAAATTCGGTTAATATCCGAGGTTTGCTGGGGCTAATATTGGCATAATACATGGTATAAGATATCAGTTCAGTTCATCATAGCTTTTATTCGCATGATTTTTTATAACAGGTTTCACATCTAACTGTATTTGTCACATAGACTGCCTCTACTTCTTTAGGTACCGGAATATGTGTACATTATACAGTTCAATAAATAAAACAAAGTTGTATAATACTTTTAAAGACTTCTGTATTTAAATTCCCACATCGCCATAGCAATACGGTATTCCTAGATTGTTAATAATGTACGTAGAGTAAACGATTAATATAATAAGGATAAATGTTTATGCCTGGATAGCATTGCTGTTTCGGTAGAACCAATGTGTGTAATTTGATATTCTATTTCTAAGGTTTTAAATATTGGTATGTTAATCCTACTGTTATGTAAATTGCCAAGTTGGCCCTAGGCCTATTGTTTCAATGGGAAGGTTCTTAACTCGATCTTCTTAAGACGTAAGGTCAAAGTCGTAACGAATTGTCCCAATTTCAATTCTTTTGTCTTATCTTTTCGACAAGTCTAGGTCTATCTATAAGGCCTATGACAAGTAGACCTATAAGTCTAGGCCACAGACAATGCAAACTTACGTAGGCTCTAATTAAATTTAGAAAACTCATATAGCCAAGTAGGTAGCCTAGGTCTAATGGTTCCTCAAGTCTTAGCCTAGCATTTGTGTGAGAAATAGCCCTTTGTCAAAAAACCTAGGCCTAGGCAATATAAAAATAGCCTCTATTTTAGCCTAAGTCCTAGGTAGGTAGCTAGGCCAACTACTAGCGGCCAATGCTAGATGTAGGACCTACGCCTAAAGCCTAGTAATTGTGTGAGAAATATCCCTTTGTCAAAAGGCCTAGCATAGCCTAGCCTAGCCTAGTATAAATTGGATTGGATATTGCTTTACGTCTCATATTTATACAACTTGGCTAATCGAGACGAAGGGGGGGTACGTAAGGGATAACGCGGGGGGACAAGGGGTGGACAGGCCTGTGCTGGTCAGAACCAGCCACAAGCGTATGGTTAGGGTAGGGGTTTCCCCACGTCGTGGTCGTCAACAAATTGCTAAATTAGTTAATACTGGTAGTGATTTTCTTACCATTGTTAAACAACCCTGCCAAAGACAAGTAGGAATCAATGACTGTGGCTTGTTTGCCATAGCTAATGCTGTTACACTAGCACACGGCCTAGACTCAACAGTTAACAATGAACTTGATATGCGTAAATTTTTCCACGATTGTTTATTTAAGAATAAATTAATGCCCTTTAAAGTGTGTGATTAGTGTGTAACAATAACCACAACAAAGAGCGTTCTTAGAAACGAATTTTTTTGCAGTTGCCGTTTACCATATTTTGAGGTGTATCATCAGAGTGCTGAGTCCTTAAAATTGGTAGAAATGGTTCAATGAAATGCGTGTTCAAGTTGGTTCCATTTCTCATGTCATAATTAGGATCAATTCAATTGTATTATCTGCAAGGAAATCTAGACAATGTGACCCGTAGCCTTAGGCGTCACAATATAACGTATCAACGTCCTTGGAAAACGACTGCTTAACCCAGACATCCATCAAATATATTTTGCAATACCTTCCATAAGTCTCCAAATAGACCCAGTTTCATATATTTTAAAATGCCTTACAAAGTATTTTTAATCTATTTTTAAATGCATCATGGATGCTGTACTATACTTTATTTTGACTACATAATCAATAAATCTTTAATTAGTAGGAGCAGGAACTTAGACAAAGTCACAAAAAGCATCAGCATTTTGACCCCTTCACAGTTTTATATTATGTTAATATTTGTTTACACTTCACTTATACGACGATATGAGGATCCAGGGCGCGACAACTGGTTTGATTATAGTGCGCCGCCAATAATAGAGTGAATCTTTGAATAATTTTTTATTTTATAAATTTGTTTTATTACTTTTAAAATAAAACGCGAAGAGTTTTTGTATTTCAATAGTAATCTTAAAGATAATGTAATAACCAATTCGTTATCATTGAATTCACTCAACATTCTGTGTGAAACCAGCCAAAGGGATGCAAGGGATTGAGTTCTCTTCTACAGCCCTTGGAGCCCCCTTCACTATTGTCCTAATTCCAAGACACCTGAAGAGGGCCAAGGATGAAGGGCGCGACAACCGTTAGGTTATAATGCGCCACTCTAGCCTAGGGGGTATGTGGAGGAAGATCGCATACTGGCTTCTATTTTTGGAGAGTCGTCTACGTACGACCACGACCACGAAGGGAGGGACGTAAGGGATGACGCGGGGGGACAAGGGGTGGACAGGCCTGTGCTGGTCAGAACCAGCCACAAGCATATGGGGAAAGCAGGGGTTCCCCCACGTCGTGGTCGTCTCCGTCTGTGTATGTCCGTCTGTGTTGTCATTGTCGTCGCCGTCGTCGCCCATAACTGAAAGTTTACACAGTTCAATGCCCTTATGATGAACAAAGTAAGCTAATTGATTGGATATTGCTTTACGTCTAATCCAATCAATATGATAAAAAGCATGTATGAATTATGCCGGACTCGATGGTCTACGAATAAATTATTTACCGTAAAATATCTGAAAGGCAGGCGAGTCGCTCCAATGTACCGTGAAATGCCTTGGGTCGAGCTACCTGGCAGCTAACAAAGAGCGCTCGCTGGACTCAGGCTACTACCTCCCCTCATCTCGCGCTCAACTTTCGAGAGTTGTGTTTTCTGTTGGCTGAGATTATCACATCATTTTGTTTAACAAACCTATCACGTAGTGTTTTAAAAAATAAGCAATATGCTTGGGTCTGTCCTCTTCTTGAGACTATTATCTAGGTTTAGGCTTTTGAAAAATTCATCTATTTTGGTTCTTATTTCCCCCATAACTAGCCAAACTTTGGTCTAATAATTGTTAAAAATGTATTTTAATCCATATTTTGTGATTTTTTATCGCTTTGTTAAGTGGCGGAATTGGTAAAGTGAAAACGCAATTACATAGATACCATTGTGCTTAATGATCCTGTATTTTTTTATATACACAGAGTACAAATTTGAGACGGTTTCGATTTTTTAACTGTGCAACTACATTGACAGCAAAACGCCCTCAAATGCGTGTCTGGTAAATCCTCTTAATTACATGTATGCCATGGAAGTAAAATTAAATTAAACATTCGTTTCTTCATTGTCGGGTAATGTGTAATTTTATCTACACAACATTTATATTTTTATCATCTGATTTTTGTACATTTTCAGGCTTTGCTGTAATATATATTTTTTTTTCATAATGATTAATAATTGGCGTTTTGTTTCCCGTTCCAGTTACCAACGAAGTGAGGTTCTGTACGAAGGTCAGCCAGGTGCTGGCGAGTCCGGGGAGCTAGGGGCGTTATACGAACGAGAAATACAGCGCAACGTTTTGGTAAAATTAGTGAACAGCAAATCAAAATTTTCTTTAGGAAGCAATGTGAGAGCTGGTTCCCCTAGGATGACTTGTATATCCTAAAAGAATCCGATGCCACCCAAACAGGAAATGATTTGGACTTGATACTGGTACAACAGAAGTGTCCTAACACCACGATATTGAAACGATCTCATCTTGATAAAATTCCAAACTCGACTTATTAAAATACCTTAAGAGTACACAAGACAATTCCCATTGTTGAAAGCGTTGTTGGAGCGTAGTGATAGAGGTGAAGGCGAAAGGCGTACAACACGTATAAAAAGTTGTATACACTACCGTAACGAGATGCCCTCAACTAAATCGTATTCTGCAG
Organism: Sweltsa coloradensis; assembly: GCA_024449915.1. NCBI lineage: Eukaryota > Metazoa > Arthropoda > Insecta > Plecoptera > Chloroperlidae > Sweltsa > Sweltsa coloradensis. The sequence goes on from JAMZAV010003164.1 coordinate 4,413, forward strand.
CCAGATACCGAATTTGACTGGCTGCTGAGAACAGGGACAAGTGAACACAGTCAGGGAAGTTCCTTTACAAGGGACTTCGTGGTGGAAACTGCAAATAAGTATTGGACTAACAACAGAATGATAACGGCAGATACAAGAAATTACAAATGGAATGGAGAAAGAACTCTTAAAAAGTCAACTGTCAAAACTATCAAAATTCAGTAGCCGAACCGATATCGGAACATTCCTGACGGACATGACTCTTTACACGGACCAAGTTCACCCGACTCTAGAAGATGAAACGGACTCTGAAATGTCAAAAGAAGTAAAAGAGGCCTTGCTTAAAACTTTCCAGATCAAATATCACAATGAAATACATACAAATGTCGCTATAAAAAATGCCAAGAACGTAATTATGACTAATCTTGATTCGTACAATAGACAGAGGAGAATGCTTACCGACCAATCCGAGTTTCTCAACAAAGTAAGGAGGTCAATAAAGGGCCTTAAAATGTCTGATGGATTGATTAAACTTTGGAACATATTTTTTTAAACAAATTTAGTGAAGAAAAGAACAATGAAATCACCGATCAAGAAACCAAACACTTCAATACCGTTTAAAAAATAAAAGATTTAAATTCTACGTTTATCAAAACTCGTTAGCGTGGACATGACTTAAACTTTCTGGATTCAACAGGGACATGTTTAAATGTACTGTGCACTCTTCAGACTTCACTGCCAATAACCTCGAAGGGTATAAGAGTAATTTGACGGAAAATTTATTTTGTATTAAATTTACGATTTTCCTTTTTTTACTGAATTTTATTATGTATTTACTTGGTTTTTGGTCGCAGAAAGTAGTTTCTGGACTTATTTAATCACTTTAAGTTTAGTTGAATCGGTCATTTTGGTACTAGTCTATTTGGATCGGCCCAACTTTTCAACACTGTTTTTTTTTCAAAGAAAACAATAAAAAACAACTTCAAATGACAAGTTAATGATTTTTGCTAATCAAACTGAAAATATACCAATTATATAGAATAATGAACACAGATTGAACACAAACACTCCCTCATTTCAATGTCATTTGCTCGCCATGTTTGCTATTTACGTATTAATTTGACTTACTAGGCCTTTCAACCTTTTTTACTAAAATACTCCACCTACAAAGCCTTTAACGTGGCTATTTTAATTATAAAGTACTTTCACCACAAAAAGACTTTCGTTTACAATAGCAACGTTAAAGCTAGTTAGTTAATGTTTTAGGGCACTCAACAGTAGAGTTATCATATTTGAAGGTTTTTTGTTACTATAACAGCAAAAACGTGATGATTCTATTTTGGATTTTTTAAATTATGTTCTTGAAAGGTTACTTGCAGTGAGCACAACATCTCAGCAGGTAGGCCTAGGCCTAGCTTGCGTCACTCCTCGCTACGTTTTTCATGTTTTTTTTTTGGAAATTGTTGGTAAAAGTGGATTTCCGCGTGTTTATTTTTAATTTTCTAGTGATTTTGCATGGTTTTGAACAACAAAAAAAAATTGGTGAATAATAAGTCATTCCGTCATACTACCCTCGTTCCACCTCGAAAATATAACGGAAACAATGAATATCCCAGGGCTATTTCGCTAATTGTTTTTACAGAGCGTCCACTTGGAGACGAGGAAGTTGTTGACGTTGTACAATTCAGTATTTGGTCGAGACACACACGCTGAAAACAAATCATCATCTAATCAAATACTAACTGTCCATCCATAAGGTTATTGGTAGATACAATCTGAGCAATGTTATCGGTTCATTTGGAAATGTGTTAAGCACACACTTCGTCACTTCGTCGGCTCAAAATTAATAATGTTTATTTTTCTAATTCACAATTAAACTCATTGTCTTAAACCCACAACAGAAACATCCTGCACGGAAATAAAGCACAAGTAGTAAGGGAAGTATTAAGGAGAAAAGCCCAATTGTTCCTCTGGCGTACCAGACAACCGAAATTCTTGTCCTGATATTAAAGCTAACACTGTGGACACCAACAGTAAAACTTTGGGAGGTGACAGTGAAAATAGTAAAAGAACAATCACTCATTTGAAAGAAACCCAAAAGATTTAAACGTACTCGCTAAAGAAATTATTAATGAAGGAAAAGTAAACATTCCAGCGATTCCTTGACCCAACAAGCGAGAGAATTATTTACGAAGAGAGTTCAGCTACCCAGGAGAAAGCTAATCTTCAAACCCCAACTGAGAGTGAAATTCCACAATACCCAGATGAACTCTCCGATATTATTAAAGCCGCAATTCATTGTTCACATCCTAGAAAAGCCGAATATGACCAACAACAAGCTCAAGAAACATCTGCCGTTGTAGAAACTTCAATTGAAAGTTCTATTAGTACTAGTATTTTAAGGGCGCTTTAACGGCAAAGATGATTCGCGCCTCCAAGATATTTAATTGACTACGCATGTATATATGTAAATTTAAAAAAAAATTAAATGTGTTTTGTTACAAATCATTGTCATGAAAAGAATTGCCAAGGTCGATATATTTGTAGACAGCCGAATCGGTTTAGTTGTCATATGTAGAGGAGGTAGAAAAAGCCAAATTACCAAATCATTATCATAATCAGGAAAACGTTGCCAACGTCGACATATTGAATAGCAAGTCTACATGCTTCATGCATTTTTTTATTCATTACTTTCACTGATTGAAAAATAAGAAGATATCAATGTTTCTTTAAAGAGTCAGATACTAGATCTTCAGAAACAGTACATGAACCTTACATACAAGAATCTGCTTTTAGCTAATGTATATTAAAGGCGCGTCAACCGTTAGGTCGCATTGCGCCACATTAGCCTAGCAGATGTGGGAAGACCACTCGTTATATCTGTGTTATGTTTTAGAGGGTATCAAGGTCATTGCTCGGCCCAGGACTGCACCCAGGTAGTTTACTAGGAAAACGCTCAGTTGGACGCGTTGTTGAGCGAGCACCGGTACGTGCAACACGACCCGAGTACGACATGCCCATGATTGAGCGAGCGAAGCGAGCGTCTCCACTTGACTCTTATGGCTCGAATGTCTGTTTTTTTTTTTTCTGTTACTGCTTCGATACAGGTCGCACCGTTTCTCTGATCGACCTGAAATTTTGCACACATATACATACCACCTAGGCGGGTTGCTGTATAGTTTTTGAACAAAATCCGATCGTTGGTTATAAAAAATAAAAAATAAAATAAAAAAATAAAAAAATAAAAATGTTCCGATCGTTATGAAATTTTGCAGGGTCAATAAGTACACCATCCTCTCATATTTTTCAAATTTTCAGATAAATCGGTCAAGACGTTAAAGACTTATTGGTAATCATAATTCGAAAAATGATGCTTAAAAATGAAGGAGGCAGTGAAGATACAAAGATTTAGAAGGCATGACGTGAATTAGTACAATGCAAAGATGTTGGAATAGTATACAATGTACAATGTCAATATCCAGTTAGGCCTACACTGTGTGGTGGGCCTTATGGGAATGTCGTACTCGGGTCATGTTGCACGTACCGGTGCTCGCTCAACAACGCGTCCAACTGAGCGTTTTCCTAGTGTTACATACCAAAGTCTTTAAGGTCTTCACCAATTTAGCTGAAAATTGGTAAAATAGAAGAGAATGGATAAAATCCACCGCCATCTAGAGGACCTTGACATAATTTCTTTGGGAAAACTATTTAAACTCTTTGAAAACAAATAATACACGTTGCTTCCTCGATAGTATTTTGATTACTTCTAGGTGGCAGTGCATAGTGAGACTTTTCGTTGCCATGGTAACGTTACTTTTGTTATTTCTATCTACACTACTTAAGGTCTTGACCGATTAAGCTGAAAATTTGGAAAATAGGAGAGAATGGTGTACTTATTGACCCTGCAAAATTTCATAACGATCGGAACATTTTATTTTTTTATTTTTTTATTTTATTTTTTATTTTTTATATCCAACGATCGGATTTTGTTCAAAAACTATACAGCAACCCGCCTAGGTGGTATGTACATGTGTGCAAAATTTCAGGTCGATCAGAGAAACGGTGCGACCTGTATCGAAGCAGTAACAGAAAAAAAAAAAAAAAAAACAGACATTCCAGCCATAAGAGTCAAGTGGAGACGCTCGCTTCGCTCGCTCAATAACCACGCCCTGGCGATACAACCAGATGTAGATACAACTGATGTTACCGTCCAGTTTAGAATTACATTTTTTGACCTGCTTGAAGATGAACAAGACCCATTTTGTGTGATTGTCGATTCCGATGGTGAAAAAGGAAAAACGTTCCTTTTGTTCAGGCATCGCAACAACCTATGACGAATTTTGATTCAGAAGAGTATATCGCTAATGAACTGCATGCAGTCTATTCAAGACACTTATTATTCAAAAGCAAAGACCGTTTGATTTACAAGCTATTCGTTTCCGTTTTAAAGTAAATTGGCGCAGACCAAGGAACAACCCGAAAATAGCGTGCCAACAGATTGTCAAATCTGATCAAGCAGACGATACCGGTGGACAACCAACTACTGGACGGTTGGAAAAGTTATCTGGACTCGTCGACTGACACTATTAAACGGGCATCGGAGCACTACTTGAGAACTATCGCCCGATTCTTGTACGCCATGATTCCAAATCCGACCCGCGACGAGTGGTCTCTGACCTTCGTCAAGTGGATGCCATACCTGCTCGATCAGCATTCGTTCGAACACTACCTGCAGTGTGATTGTTGTGATTTTGTTAGAGTTTTGATTTGTATTTTATGATTTTCAAATAAATAACATATTTTGAGATCTGTATGGTTTTGGGATCAAAAGTTGAAGAAATGTATGTGGAGGTTTGTATATCGTATCTAAAGTTTCTTTGAATAAGTGAGATAATAATTAGTGATTTAAAAATGTATTATGAGGGATTTTAGTTATTGGAATAAACCAAACCAAACAATTGAGTAAGTCAAGTAGTAAAATTAATATTAATAGTTGATTGATTGATTCGATATTGCTTAACGACTCAAATTTATGCAACTTGGCTAATCGAGACAAAGGGTGGGACGTAAGGGGTGACGCGGGGGGACTTAGGGCGCTTTAACAGCTTATTAGATTATTCGCGCATCCAAGATAAAACAATTTCCCTAAGTATGAGTTCCACCATGTATACTTCTTTCCAAGGGTGCGACGTAAGGGGAGACGCGGGGAGACAAGGGGTGGATTGATTGGATATTGCTTTACGTCTCATATTTATGCAACTTGGCTAATCGAGACGAAGGGAGGGACGTAAGGGATGACGCGGGGTGACAAGGGGTGGACAGGCCTGTGCTGGTCAGAACCAGCCACAAGCGTATGGGGAGGGCAGGGGTTTCCCCATGTCGTGGTCGTCTGTGTCATCATCCGTCCGTGTTGTAATAGTCGTCGCCGCTGGGGAGGTAGTCGAAGGGAAGGGGAAAGTTCCCCGACGACGACCCAGAGCTCGATCGCCATTAATTTGAGGGGGTGAAACTCCCCTACTCACGGGCCAAACCACGAGAAGACTTTTTGCATCTTTTTATTTTCATGTTCTGAAACGTATTACAGAACGTCTTAATGGAGACGGTTTTGGAAGATTGGTTAATGATCCAGTTTATAAAACATTACAGTCAATTTTCTTTTCTTTTACTAAACTGAGTATTTGGCAAATGTTGATTCATTGGTAGTTAAAGCTCCAAATCACTTTAAAGATTACTTTTTAAAAAATTGGCACCCATTAAAAGAAATTCGGATTATAGCATTTAGGAAGCACTTCCCAACTTAGGTTATATCGCCAATAATCGGATTGAAAGTCACAATCGGAAAATTAAAACCTTCATTAGAAGTACCTACCACTTACACGAGATAGGAGAAAGGCTGATGTATTTTGTTGCGACTCTTGAAATATCTTACAGTAAAAAGTCATTTAAGGAGACTAAAACATCTTTGAATACAAAATCTAATGAACTGAATTAGTATTAGTAGTTTAATGGCGCTTCAACGGCAAAGATTATTCGCGCTTAATGAGAACAGATGTGAGGATACAATGAAAGGACAATTCACGCTAAGGTCGAGAACTGTTTTCAATTATACAAACCGATTATATCAGAGTTAAAAAACGAACCAAAAAAACTGTTTGTTTCATCAACTATTCAAGGGAATTAATAATGCAACACCCAGCACAGAAACCAGGCACCCTTGTCGCATGTAACTGACCTTGTCCCACACTGAGCAGAACACAACACTGGCAAACTTCAACACCACAGGCTGTACGGACGGAGCAGACTGAGTACATCACTCTTATAGACGCTTCTCCGCCAAACAATGTAGTAGAGAATAAACATCAAACCAAACCTTTTAGTATAGACAGAACATACTGATTGATAGATTGATTGATATAGCTGGGTTAGCGGTGGCAGAGGCACCTAGGTTTTCACCTTCATCCTCTGTAGCCCACCCTCTGACGGGACTCGGCTAGGATACTAAACCTGGCTAGACCCACACTCCGGTGTTACGGTCTCCCGCAAAACCGGGGCCGACGGCTCAGCCATAGCTACCAGGGTCGAAGCCTCAAGCGCCGGCCGACGCGTCCCCTTCCAGAGAGGGTTTCCTTCCAGGCGCAGCCCTCCAGGGGTTTCCCCCTCCAGACTTCGAAAACTGGGCTCAGATACCAGACCCGGATTAAAACGCCCGCTTTCAGCGTCATCATCGCAACAGGGTCAGGGGTCCCTGCCCGTTACTCCGACGGCTTTCACGTAATTGCAGGTCACCCTGTCAACACGCAACTTGAGTCTACACTTGGATACTAGTGCCAGGAGGTCCCTGGTCCGACACCTCAATCGTCTGACTCCATTTGTCTCAGACTCGGATAGTTGTACCACAATAGTAAGCGCAACCAAACTTCGAGCCTGTTTTAGATCCATCAGTGAAAATGAATTTAAAAGTACGGTATTCGTGACAAATCGCTTGAAAACAACGTTGAAAAATTACATCTGATGTTGTGGACTTATTATATCGGCAAAGGTCGAAACGAATTTCAGGTCCCGAAAGTAGCCATGGAGGGTTTTGGCTCAAAACGAAACTCAATAGATTGGGTACATCAAAATTTAAAATTCTAAAAAAAGATGTCTACAACGTAATCCGACAGGAAGGGTCGTTAAAGGTTTGGTATCGAAGTGATGGACAAATCTCTCATCAAAAAGAGCGTTATGAGATGGATGGTTACGCATTGTTCGGATCTTCAATACGAATCTGCCCGACAAGTAGTTCCGTCTTTCTGCGAGGGAGGTCATTCCTGCCTCAGCATACAGGCTGAGGACGGGGCTCGTCCGAAATGCACCCAGCGCCAGCCGGAGACCACTGTGGTGGACAGTATCGAGAAGTTTCAAGATGGAATCACGGGCCGACGAGTAGACCCAACAGGCATAGTCCATTACGGACCGAACCAGTGAGCCATATATTTGCAAAAGACATGTCCTGTCCGCACCCCATGAAGTGTTACTAAGAACTTTAAGGATGTTTAATTTCAACATACATCGTTTGCGCAATTCTGTGACGTGGTATCTCCAATTTAGTTTAGTATCAAACTCCAAGCCAAGAACGCGAACGTGTGGTTTAAATTCAAGTTGCACACCGTTAAGGGTAAGACGTGGATCTACGTGCATATTCCGACTGCGACAAAAGTGAATGCATTGTGTTTTATCGGCAGAAAATTTTGTGCCACGTGCTCGGGCCTAGGAGGATTCAGTATATTACCTACACTGAAATACACTGTGTATTAATACACTGAATCCTCCTAGGCTCGGGCCCAATCACCGATGTTGTTCAATTCAATCTGTAGATGTCGTTCAGCAACGGAAATGTTGACCGACCTATAGAAAATCCCCAAGTCGTCGACGAATAAGTAGGACATGATGGACTTAGGTATGCACGAGGTGACACTGTTTATTGCGACTGCAAACAGGGGAACCGAAAGGACAGATCCTTAAGGAACTCCCGTTTGCAGTTCATATGGGTCTGATAAAATGTTATTTATCCGTACTTTAAATGTTCTATCATGAAGAAAGTTCTGTATGAACCTGGGCAAGTGACCTTTAAAATCCCACTGCAAAGACTTCCTTGTCAACACATTCTAGTCTCAACAGCGAACCCTTTTTTCTATGGCAGCCAAACGAGAACAGACCCAAGAGCTGAGACAAACACATCCACCTCAGACAAGAACTAGAGACTGACTGCGAGAGAGGCGGGGCAAGGTAACATAGCCTCCTAGGCGGCTGCTGCTGTCTGCGTGCATGGCCGGGATTGGTTGATGGTGAAGTCTCTGCAGTGGGCTACAGATTGAAGTAGTGTCACTGTGCGCGCGCCGATCCTTCGTTGTCTGGGCCATCGAAAGACGGCACGTGTACGCTACAGACCGAAAAAAAAAATTACTGCAAAAATTATAATATTTTTTAATAGAATCTAGCAGTGTTTGTTTACTTGGGCACATGCATGTTGTTTTTATGTTGTGAAGGAGATTAAAGGGGGAGGTGTGATGCATTTGCAGGAGGGGATTTGCGGTAAAACTGATAGTGAAATTTTTTGTATAGCATAAAAACCCATTATTACAATACCTAGTTTGTTCAAATCCGAAGATTACTTCTTGAGTTACAGCAATTTTAAGAATTATTTAGGCGGCCAACTTGAGTACGCCATGACAGGTGACTAATTTGCTACCAAGCGTGTCCCCCATTAAAATAGCATTCTAGAATATGTCTTTTACCAGCTCCTTAATTTTGGTCCTGGTTTCCGGCGTTGAAATGTTTTTATGCTTGTTCCACTGACTATAAGGGGGTGTGATTTCGGAAAGGCATATCTTTGGAGTATTTGAGAATATTTTATATTTAGGCTCAATTTCGGACAAATTTTCATAAGGGCTATTTAAGATTAATACAAGGCTCTGGCTAGTATCTATGAGGAAAATAATAGCAGAAAAAAGCCTTTTCAGAAAATTCCCAAACGCCAAACCTGCAAATATTTGTCTGAATACAAGTGCTTAATTATTTAAAAACTGTAATTTGAGTGTTTTACTACTTTCAGTAATGTGGTTAACAAGAAATTTTGGGGGTATATGACGTGTCATAGTAAAAAACATTTTGTTATCTGCATATAAACGATTTCCCATACACATGTGTTGACCATGGGGTTGGTGGCATCTCTCAAGTTTTATTCTTATTCCTCAATGCAGCAACTTCACTCAATATTTTTGATCACCAACAAATTTGCGGGGGGGGGGGGGGGAAATTTCAAATACCGTTACTTAAGTGGGTTTTATATTTGGATTGTTCCAGAAAACCTACAAACCTTCACAAAAAAGACGTTGTTAAACCACCATCTCAATCATCAGATGACATCACGGACTTATCAGGATGCCACGCTGTCCATCTTAAACTTAGGCATTAATCGCTCTCATCTTAGATGCCGAATATAGGCCACCGTGGCGTTGATACGACTAGCGCTCGTAGCGGCGGATTCTAACATTAATTGAGGAAGCTGGCCACAGCTGACGTAAAAAGCTATGGTAAATGCTTGCATTTTGGCTTCATGTTTATGTCAAACAAGAGTGTTATTATTTGCCTCCTATGACGTGAAAGTCGATGTCAGTACATGTAAATTGTTTTATCTATATAATTGTCCTATAAATTGCCGGCATCGCAGTCTGAAAGGCCAACTAGCCCTAATCGTTCAATAAAATGTACCTCGCCGGCCTATCCTGGCCTACCTAACTGGGGCCCTTACAGTGCAATGGAACTGTCATGTCCTGCGATTGTGATACCGAATGTAGTGTTAGCATGTAGGAATAATTTTGAAATGATGTGATAAGCCTAGCGTAGATTACAAACTTTGATTGTGTTTTTTATGGGCTAGGACAAGGCCTTGGCTCATCAGACTAAAAGCAAACACACCTAGGAACTAAGGCCTAGCCCTCGGGGGTAGCTGGGCTTGGCCCTAGGCCTCTTCAGGGTTTTTAGTTTGAAAATGAATTGTGTAACATTTATTGTTTTCACGTTTGCACAGGTGTCCCCCCCCCCCCAGGTGCCCAGCCTCTAAGGTAGCGAATAAAGTTTGTAGTCCCCTAGCATTGACAAAACCACTAGGCGCAAGGGAGACCTAGATCAACCAAGTGGCCTACCCTAGGGTGGTAAAAACCTATGGCTTAGGCCCTAGGGCTACATGATGGACTTAATTTCGAGCAGAAAGTCAAAATTACTTCTACAGGCTAACGAAGCCTACAGTCCGTATGCCTATCACCATCGCAGGGCATGACATGACTTGACAGTTCCCCTTGAACTGTAGGCCCCAGTATGCCCCAGTCTATCATAGGCCGCGGCCAGGCTTACATTTTTATTGAACGATTAGTCAGTCATTTCAGACTGCGATCTGCATCAATTTTATATTGGCCACTGACATAGAAAACAATTTTCATATACTTCCATCGACTTTTCACGTCATATGGAGGCAAGTTGACAGATGTCTGCCTCACAACCTCCCCGCAGTTTTAAGCTGTATATTCGCCCTACTGAATTTCCGTCACGTCTAACACATGACCTGCTTTGCCAGTTCCAATCATTTTTTTAAAACATTTTAGGTTGCATTGAAGAACGCAATCACACTTTTAAATCCGTATTTTGGATTTATATCGGGACGCTATCGGACACTGGCATATATGGTAAAGGCCATGTAAATGCCTAGTAGAACAGTTTGTTATTCATCAATATGGTCGGGCGCTGCCTCTTTGCGCGCTGCCCTGTAAATTCACTAATGCCATCAGTGGCTATTTCACCCCGCCATACAGAAAAGAAATAGGACTACGTGTGGAAATAGGTCGCCTTCAACGGTTAGTCATATTGCGCCTCCTGAGATCTTGTAAGGACTTCAATGTGTTTATGGTGTAATTTGATGAATTATATTGTATTCTAAGGGCCGGTTTTTTTCATCAGTTGTTAAAGAGTTTTCGTCAGCTTTACGAACAGTTTTCATCCATGGTAATGCCTTTTTGCGTTTTTCAATGTGATTTTGATAAGTCTCATTATCTAACGAAACTCTTCCGAAGCTTGTGATTGGTTACAGCTTGTATTAAAGAGTTTTTTTGTCTTGAAATTCTAGAATCTTTTGGAAAAAAGAAAATAGACAGTTTTTTTGATTTGCGTTTGACTATTTGCAACGAAGGTAATTTACTTACATTTTGTGATTGAATTGTGTAAACCATAACCATCATGTCGGGTATTTAAAATATAATATAAAATAAAATAAACCGGACAAATGGCAACCCTAACTAGGACAAGTTAACCTTTTGTAGTGTAAGGCCTAGCTACAGTTCTAGGGTTGTAATAATTGGTTCAATGTTTGTAACAATTAAGGCATTAGGTTTTTTTAGGTAGCCCCTACAGTGGGTATGGTGGCCTAGGCCCCTACCTGCTTGCACGACTGTGCATTTATTAATCCTTGGTCACTCTTGACATGGTAAAATAGGGCAGAAAAATAAAACAGTGGTTTTGAACGTGTAGGCTAGGCCTAATCAAGAAAAATGTTTTTGACTAGTCTATTCACCAGTCACCTTCAGTAGGAGTTGCTAAATGATGCCCAGTTTTGTCAAGCAATATTTGAACTGTGGGTTTTCTTAACCTAAATCGCATGAAAAATCCTTGTCACCACATTGCAAAATTATCAGACGTTGCGAACAACTTCTATCTTTTCTTTTTGTTTATTTGGATTAAGGACGCGCCAACCGTTAGGTCATAATGCACCACTCTAGCCTAAGGGGCGTGGGAGACGGTCCCATGCGGGTCATAACCAACCATGGGTAAGGGGAGGAGGAGGTTTCTCCGTCGCGGTCCCGTCATCGCTTTGTCATCTTCGTTTGTCATTGTCATCGTCGCCGGGGGTCCCATCAGGGAAAAGAGAGGTGTCCCGACGACGATTGCCAGAGCTCGCCTCTAGTTTCGGGAGTTAGGATACTCCGACTTACTAGCTTGATGTTTTGCGAGCTGGATACTTTTCTCTTGAATCGCTTTTTACGGATGAGCAGAGCCATGCTCTGGGCCAATTCACCCGGGGCCCAGAAGGGGGCTCTCTGAGTTTCTAGCATGGTTTAAGAATTCGTTTGCATTTCTTCTATTTCCATCATCAGTGAGAGTCTAAAATAATCATTCCTTAAGATAGCCATCACTGCAAATTTATTAACGTTCTTATAATTATTGTTATTAGTGTCATAACCTCCAAAAATGCATCTGTTTCAAGTCACCATCGGGAGATGTCCTATCATTCTGTTACAGCTTAACGGATTCATTTTCGCGCGCGTTTACCTTTAACGATCCGTTAGATTGTTTTTATCAATTGATAAAGCGCTAAGCAGCCATTTGAAAAACACCGACCTCTGCTAATCAGCTGAATTAAGCCTTTACGAACTCTTTAACGACCGATTGAAAAACCGGCCCTAGTTTTATAAAAAATAGGAAATGATGTTGATATAGCAAAAGCAAAAGAAAAGATAAAAACGTGTTTGATGAGAATCAAATATTGTTTAATAAATTAGTTAAATTTTGATAATTTGTAGCCGTCATCAGATGACGAAGTTCTTCATTGTATGGGAGAGAACCATTAACGTGCAAAAGGCATCATAATTTGGAACATTCTGCACTAACTAAGTTGTACTGTTAAAGGTTACATCAGATATGTCCACTGGGAACAACCTTTTCACTGTTTGAGTATTATCCGTGAGTAAGATGTGTGTGGCCTATTCGAATTCTGGACAATACCACCCCTCCCTACATGAGAGTCTAGAGGCAGGAGGAAGAATTTTATAAGGCAGTGGGGCATCACACTGTGGCAATTTATTATTTTGCACCACATTCCAGGACGCCTGGAGCAAAAACAACCGCTACGATGACGACGAGAGAACTAGAGCGCTTCAAACCGTAGGGTCACATGTTCGCCAATTCATTTTAAAGCTTATGCAATAATTTATTTGCGTTATATATTTCTAAATATATTAATATTTGATTATTTTGATAAATATTTTAATATATTTTTATCGGATTATGTATCGTGCACTAGGCAATCATTGCGGTTTAAGGTTACTTATTCTATAGACTCTTATGTTACCGTGACAAATGTGCATCACTCGCTGTCGTTTAAAGGCATTAAGACCGACTGGAATGTTTCAGGTTAAAATAAACGTATAGCTTGAAATTCACAAATAAAAAAATGATAATATCTATTGAAAGATCAACACTTTAATAAACAGGTAACAAATTCAACAATAGAAACGAGAATGCATGCAAGCAAATCTCTGGGACGTAGAGTAGAAGACTTGCGCCCGAACTAGGCCAATCAGCATGTAAGCTGAACTGGGGGCTCAGGGGACGAACGTGCAACCACAATGATCTCTTGCACGCGAAGACAAGTCATCACCTCGTCAAAGATAGAGGCCCAGCAACACACAAAAATAGAGCAGAGAGCAAAATCTAGTGGTAAATTAAAGGTACTAAATAGCAAAGTCACTATCATAAGAGATCAAACAAAATAATCAGTGCTTTGCCGCGAATATATAAATAGAGAACTGACCTGAACATAACGCCCACCTCTTAACTGCCACAGATTACTCAACCTGCCATCGACTAATAAAACCAGCCACCGACTACTTACCTGCCACCGACTACTTAACCTGCCACAACCTACTTACCTGCCAATCACTTGAATAATTTGCATAAAGTATTTTGAATAATAAGATTATGAAAATATTTTTAACCATTTTATTTCGCGGGAAAACATCTAGTTCTTTTTAAAACCAATAGCTATTATTTAATGATTGATTGATTGATTGATTGGATATTGGATAAACGTCCCTCATATTTATGCAATTTTTTTCTTGGCTAATCGGGACAAAGGAAGGGACTTAAAGGGATGACGCGGGGGGTGGGGATAAGGGGTGGAAAAGCCTGTGCTTGTGTCAGAACGCCAGCCACAAGCGTATGGGGAGGGCAGGGTTTCCCCACGTCGTGGTCGTCTCCGTCTGGTGTCCTCATCCATCCGTGTTGTCATTGTCGTCGCCAGTTGGGGAGGTAGTCAGAGGGAGGGGTTCCTTCGACGACGACCAAGAGCTCGCCATTAGTTTCAGGGAGAAGAAACTCCCCTTATTCACGGCCCAACCACGCAGAAGCTGCGAGTTGGGATTGATGCCCTATGAACGAGCTGAAAACTACTGGTGATAACTCCGGTACCTCTTCTTCAATGCTCACTCACCAAGTTTCTGAAAATGATATTCAGGTTTCCAATTTGATTCAACTATTCTTGAACATTTTGTACCAAGGGAAAAAAGTAGTTCAACATTGTCATCTCACATAAAACGTTTTAATATGGACGTTACAGTCCAAGACATACTGATGGAATTATTGGATATTGCTTTATGTCTCATATTTATGCAACTTGGCTAATCGAGACGAAGGGAGGACGTTAGGGATGACGCGGGGGGACAAGGGTGGACAGGCCTGTGGCTGGTCAGAACAGCCAGAAAGGTGTCGAGTTGGATTATTTATTGGATATTGCCTTTACGTCTCTATTATGCAGACTAAGGCTAATCGAGACAAGGGAGGACGTAAGGGATGAAGCGGAGGGACAAGGGTGGACAGGCCCGTGCTGGTCAGACCAGCCACAAGCAATATGGGGAGGGCAGGGGTTCCGACCACGTCGTGGTCGTTCCGTCTGTGTCATCCATCGTCCGTGTTGTCTTTGTCTCCGCCGTCGGGGATGTAGTCAAAGGGAAAGGGTTCCCCGACGACGACCCCAGAGCTCGCCATTAGTTTTCGGAGTGAAACTCCCCTATTCACGGCCAAACCGCGAGAAGGTGTCCCGAGTTGGAATTTGAAGAATTTGAGGCCCACAAGTCCGGACGAAGACAAGGGAAAGGAAGAAGGATTTAATGCTAAACTGTTCAAGTCATTCGAGAGGAGTCGCCCCGAGCGGTCTGCTACCGAGGTTTCAGCCAACAGAAATAGAAAGAGGCACGAAACGTGTGGTTGGTAACCGCTTGCCTGCAGTACCTGCCGCCTGACATCAGAGGCCAGGATTGTTACAGGTCTGGACAGGTTGCAATCCTGGTTCGTTTTCCGAAAGGAGTCGCCAGAGTCGGTCTGGTCCTGGAGGGTTGCCGCGAGCGGAGATGAGAAAAGCACACAAGGCGAGGTTGTTACAGCTGCCGCAGGAGACGCAGCGTATGAAATCAGGGGCACGGATTTTGTTAACACGTCGGACAAGACAGGAAGAGAAAGAAGACAAACAACACTGTCGCAGTCCATTTGAAGGGAGTCTCACCTGAGAAAATCGGTCTGCTTACCGATTATTGTATATTTTGCCTTTACGTCCTCATATTTTGGAACTTGGCTAATCGTGATGAAGGGAGGGAAGTAATGGATGACGCGGGGGGACAAGGGAGAACAAGGCCTGTGCTTGGTCAGAACCTCCACAAGCATATGGGGAGGGCATGGGGTTCCCCCACGTCGTGGTCGTCTCCGTCACTGTTCCTCATCGCGTCCGTGTTGTCTTTGTCGTCGCCGTCGGGGAGGTATCAAAGGGGGGGGTCCCCGACACGACCCAGAGCTTCGCCATTAGTTTCAGGGAGTGAACTCCCCATTTACGGGCAAACCGCGAGAAGGTGGTCGAGGTTGAATTTGAAGGGCCGTCTGCTACCAGGTTGTCAGCCAAAACGCAAGGATTGAGGCTCACCACGTGAGGGTTTGTACCGCTGCCCTTAGCAGCTGCAGCGCCGCAATCGGGGGTCAGGATTGTAGATTCGCCCGTGCTCCCGGGGGTGCACCCAGCAGAGAGGTGGGTACGAGGGCACGACAACGCAAGGTTGTACAGAGCCCCCAGCAGCTGGGGGAAGGATTTGGATGTTGGATATTGCTTTACATCTCATATTTTATGCAACTTTGGCTAATCGAGACCGAAGGGAGGGGACGTAGGTTGACGCGGGGGGACAAGGGGTGGACAGGCCTGTGCTGGTCAGAACCAGCCACCAAGCATATGGGGAGGGCAGGGGTTCCCCCCCGTCGGGGGTCGTCTCCGTCCTGTGGTAGTCATCCGTCCGTGTTTTCTTTGTCGTCGCCGTACGGGGAGGTAGTCCAAAGGGAAGGGGTTTCCCCGAACGACGACCCATACTCGCATTAGTTTGCAGGGAGTGAAACTCCCCTATTCACGGCCAAACCGCGAGAAGGTTCGAGTTTGTAAATTAAAGTTACCCCAGATGGCTTTATTGATTGATTGGTATTGCTTACGTCGTATATTTATGCAACTTGGCTAATCGGACGACGGGGGGACGTAAGGGATGACGCGGGGGACAAGGGGTGGACAGGCCTTGCTGGTCAGAACCAGCCACAAGCATATGGGGAGTGCAGGGTTTCCCCCACCGTCGTGGTCGTCTCCGTCTGTGTCATCATCCGTCCGGTTTTCTTTGTCGTCACCGTCGGGGAGGTAGTCAAAGGGAAGGGTTTTCTCCGACGACGACCCAGAGCTCGCCATTAGTTCAGGAGTTTTAATCTCCCCTATTTCACGGGCCAACCGCGAGAAGGTGTCGAGGTTTGGGACTTTGAGGCCCCAATGGCGTCGGCATCGGTGAAAAACAGCCAATAAAATCATAAAATTTTATACTTTTTACAAATTATCAATTGTTTATGTCAAGATTGTAAGAAAGGCGAACTGTCCTAGATAAAAGAGTATATGTTTTACACTTCCTTTTTACTAAATTATCAATACATGTTTTTTATTTAATACAACCTTTGCTCCCGGGGCCAACTGGGTAGAACCCAGGCCCTGAAATTCAGGCTTCGCCACCAATACAATCTTTTTGTATTGAAAATCATCATGACACCGCAGAGCATATGCCATCATTAATAGCGGTACTTACTTTCCGTGTCCGGTAAACACAATATTTACAAAACTTGCAACGCCCTTCCTTTCGCATTTGCTTCCAAGAATATCGCGAAGGGTACATGGTTCGTCGAGGCGGGGCAAATCAGGAGATGACTCGGATCCTGTACCTGTCCCGCACTCACACTGGGCTCTTGTCAGCTGGTAAAAGGCCCCACTTATGCATGTTGTCCCGCATTCGGCACTCCAGTTCTTATCGGTTTAAATGTCCGCCAGAACCGCGAAGGGACTGTTACCAAACCTGGAGCGATCTCTTCCCTTGGTGTCAATGTTTGGTTGCAAGCAGTTCGCTGTTCCAGTGGGCAACACGATATGCCTCCGGTGAACTTCTAAGAACGTGAGTTTCTGGTCAGAAAGCTCTTTTGGACAAAGTCTTTTGCCGCCTGTTGGTGTCCATACAATGGCCGGGCGAGGGTCTGTCTCCTGCTTCGTCACTTTCCACGTCTGCTGGCGGTTATCTCGGCGATTAGGGGGTTGCTATCCCATAAGCGGGTAACAACCTTATGTCCCGGTTTTTAGTTTTTAGGCAGCCCGTCACATCCGCACAGTTTCATTAATTGCGACGTCGCTCGCTTCGCATGCACATAAGCGCTCCACACTGGAGCCGGCATACGGCGGCCGACACGCACAGTGCGAGCGCTGATGTCCTGAGCGGGGGGTGGATGGTGTGTGCTCCCAGGTTTTGGCTTTCAGCTTTTGTAGAATTTGTTGGGTGTGCGGGCGCTGACTGCTTTCCCTTCGTGTTTTTGTACAGTGGTGTCTTGAAAGTTAGCGTGCGATCCAGTGGACACCCCAGATATTTAGGTGTCAGGCAGTTTTGGAGTTTTTTACCTCTCGCAAACTATATCCATTCTCTCCTGACCTCGCGGTTTTTCAGGTGACAGCACACACCCTGTGTCCTTACTCGGTTTGGCTTCAACTGGTTTCGAGTCATAGTACTGGCAGAGTTCTCCAGGGCACTTGACAGTTTTTCGCCTCGACCTCCGTGAACTAGGCCTTGGGCTGCCAACGCTTGATCGTCAGCAAATGTACTGCCGGATGTAGTCAGGGGGTGGGCTGGTCGTTTGGTGTAGACGTTGTAAGTGGCTGGCGACAACACGCTTCCCTGGGGCAATACACAAATTCTTCTGCACTCTCCAAGACTATTCTTTCCTTGCAGCAAACATAGACCTTCTGTTCTGTAAGTAAAGTACCGATCATCGTTGTAAGTCGGAAGTCCCCTTCATCTCCTCATACACATTCCTCAGTATTTTCCTGTGGGTTCAGTGTCAAATGCTGCCGTAAGGTCCGATGAAAACGACGCCCGTGATTTCCTTCCTCTGAAAGCCTCCCTCTTTGTGTTGTAACGTTAAGGTTTGTCCGCAGCAAGATTTACCAGGTCTGAAACCCGCTTGTTGTGGTATAAACATTTCTTCCAAGGTGCTCGCGATACGGTTCAGGATAAGTCGTTCTAGGAGCTTAAAAAGTGGCACAACAAGGATATAGGCGGAGCTTTTGGGGTCATTGGGGTTCTTTCTCTGCTTCAGTAGAGGCGACCACTCTTGCCTTCTCCACATCTTCGGTAATTGTCCAGCTGCGCGATACGCAGGCATTCATAAGCTCCAGAAGGCCATTGTAGAGTCTTTGGGGCCGAAATTCTGAATTTGCTCAACCCTGAGCTCGTCCACACCACCGCTTTGTTCCGCTTTAGGCCTTGATGGAAGCTTCAGTTCTGGCATAGTAAACCCTGTACCAAGATGGTCTGTCTCGTTTTTGGATTGGATTGGATATTGGCTTTACGTCTCATATTTATGGCAACTTTGGTTAATCGAGACGAGGGAGGGACGTAAGTGGATGACGCGGGGGACAAGGTGTGGACAGGCCCTGTGCTGGTCAGGAACCACCACAAGCATATGGGGAGGGCAGGGGGTTCCCCACGGTTGTGGTCGTCTCCGTCCCTGTGTCATCATCCGTCCTGTTGTCTTGTCGTCACCGTCGGGAGGTAGTCAAAGGGAAGGGGATCCCCGACGACGACTCGTGTTTCCACGTCCTGCACTATAGGATGTGTCAACTTTCTTCCGGACGTCTTGCCGTTGATAAGCAGTTGGCTAGCTACCTGGTTTGGATTTACTTCACGTGAAGTTTATTTTTTTTGGCTTTTGTCGCATCCCCTACTAAGGTTTTTCAGGAGTTTCCATGGCCCTTCTGCTGTTCTTGTTTTCATGTCCGGGGGGAGGGGGGGGGGGGGGGGGTATTTCCTCCACAAGTTCACACCACTTTGCCTTTCCGTCCTCCGCTATGGCTGCCATGATTACTTCTCCATCTTCCATCGTCTCTTCTGCAAATGGGTCTTCTCGAATAGGCCTTGTACGGTCCGCAGGTTTGGCATCTCCATTTAAACCAGGGATGTATTCTGTTCTGCAGCCTCTATTGGGATGTTCTTCCCTTGAGATTTGTTTGACTATTCGATTAATATGTCGTATTCTCGGTTTTGGGAGGGGATAAGGGCAATTTCACATCTAGGTCGGTTGCTGAATGGCTGCCCAATTGGCCTTTTTGAAGTTGAACCGCCTCCTGGAAGGGACTCGTTCCGGCTGACCACGCACGAACTGTAACTATGATTGGTCTATGTTGGTCCGAGGGATTGGTTGACCACTTGCTTCGCACACGGTGCTGCAATTCTTGAGGTCACAAAAATGTTGTTCAGGGTTATAACTTCTTCCCCCACCGACCACTGTTGAATTAATAGCGTAAAGTTATCATTAAAAATTACACAAATAATACTTTGCATAATCTAGTAATGTTTTTATCCAAAGCTAGTTGTGTATTAAATCAAATTTTTATCATTCGGCACCAAGAAAGTCCATTTTGATTATCGTAGGCAATACGAAACCGGACCAACAGACATTGCATGCAAGACAAATTTTTTTCCATGACCAAACTTATCATTTTTATCAATGCCAGTAGCAACCACGTCTGTATACATTTCTTTAGTCAGATTACAAATGAAATACGTTAATAATATTTCCTTTTCTTTCACAGCAAATGAATAGACATCGGACCTGTAGTCAGACCCCCTAATAATGATGTACTAGAACCGATACCAAAGCCATGAGTGTCGTATCGATTGTTACTCAACGAACGTAGAAGTCCCACCAGGAAATTGTAGCAACCACCGCAAGCAAGAGACAACACCACATGAGGACAGAGCTGGGCAAAGGGCTTCATCTTTAATTTAATCCAGGACAGGCAAGTTTTCTAGTCGATAATTTGTTTTCAAATTAGACCTTTACCCCATCACGTTCGAGTCAACCACACAAAAATTTGGCGAGTGTTCCTGCTCAAGGCACAATTCGAACTCGTATTTGGTCGTGATTATTTTGCAC
This sequence comes from Sweltsa coloradensis, assembly GCA_024449915.1. Lineage (NCBI taxonomy): Eukaryota > Metazoa > Arthropoda > Insecta > Plecoptera > Chloroperlidae > Sweltsa > Sweltsa coloradensis. The sequence goes on from JAMZAV010003164.1 coordinate 24,738, forward strand.
GTTTGTTAAATGTTTTGTTTTTGTCGATTCTCATACGGGCAAACGATTCAATAGATACAATCATCATGAGATTGAACCCAAGACTTTCACATTAAGACCCTTTTGCCAAATGTAGACTAGTTAAAACTCCAAAATCGTTATTGGCCTAGTAAACGATTCCTAATATTTTATCATATTGTATTCCAGAGTCGGCACCATTCAACAGGAAGCCCTATGGCCCATTGTAAAAAACATGTCACGGCGTCTGACGGAAGAAGGAAATCCGTCCAACGGAACGGGTAAGTTATGAAAAAATTGTTATTTCATTAGTATTTTTTCCCAGTCATGCGGCACCATTTATAATTAAATTTTCTTTTCACATTTCATTTTCAGACAAAGTTCGCTCAAGGCTACGGCTAAAGTTCCCATTATACACCGCCTCCTACGTTACAACGTCAAATGACCGCAAACAAGAAGACCACGCTCTTGTTTTGCCCTGCCCCAGCCACCACTTTCAATGGCGGTCAAAAATGTTGAAAATATACCGGCATTTATGGTTTTTAATGATAAAGACATTGCAATTAAATACATTGAAGAAATGTTCAAGTGAAGAATTTGCACTAGTGGGCTTAATTACCTGTTGCAAATAGAGACATAATAATGATAAAAAAAAGATAAAATGGTAATTATTAAAGGTTTTTTGTGTTCCATATCCTAATAAATTATCTAATTCATTTAAAGTCTAAAATTATCACGTTTTAATTTTATAATTTTTCACGTGTTTAAATGCTAAATTATATAATTAATTACTAATTATAAACGTGTAAAATTTATGGACCGCATTGAAATAGAATTGTTCTTTATTCTTCTCTACTATTAAAAATTGCAATATATAATAAGTCATTCTCTTATGAAAATGGTATTGTACAAGTCAAGTGTTTTTCGAATGGTTTTCAAGAAAATAAAATTTTTCCAAGTGTAACATTATACACAGCTTGACCACGGCATACTTGTTACACCAGCTTACATAAGCTCAACATAAAAGTATCCAGTATTCCCTGTCTGGGATGAAACTTTATTATCGACTTTGAAAATGTAAACCACACTGCAATACCGATTGAAAAATTTGAAATATTTTCAAGTGAAACTTTCACATGGCGGTGACAAAACTTCGATCGTCCTGCACACTGGTGGAAAATCTGTAACTACCCACAATAATAATACACTGCCCTCAAAATAAATGTTATAAACAATCCTATTTAATTTACGTTAAGTCAACAGTGTGTTCAAACATCGATCGCTCTGCGCTCTATTGAGAGATTAGTTCGACCATTGACCACAGCAGCATTTCCCAAACTGTGGGTCGCGACCCAATGGTGGGTCATGGAAAGTTTTTAAAATCTGAAATTTTTTGTCATGGTTCAAAACAATTTAAACCATATAAATGTATAAACATGGTAATTCTGGCTAATGTTTATGCATGACATGGTACCCCTGCAACCATGTTAAATGAATAATGTAACATTCACATAAAGGTAGTGCAAGTATCATTAATCTTAATTAAGATAATTTAATTAATATAATAATTAATATAATACTATGGAAGTCAACAGTAACAACAAATAGTAGTTTAATGAATTTAAGGTGTGTCTTATGTCTCGGTAGCTCAATTGGTAGAGCTATGGCGCGTTAAGCCAGAGGTTATTATTATTTATTTCAACAAATCAAGCTACAAAGTACAATGTACACTTAACATGTTGGGTTCGATCCCCAGTCAGGGCATACTTTTATTACAACTGCTATCATGACTTATATAATTCTTCTTGCTTGTTTGACAGTCATCGGAGTAGGTTATGGTGCCTGTGCTTTTTTTTAGTTAACATTTGTAATTCATGAAAGAAAATTATTTTAAAGGAACCGTTTATCATTCTGACATCCACTCTGACGCGACACTAATAACTCGTGGTTTCCAGGTTAAATGCAGAGGATGCACAGGAGGTCAATATTCTGCGACGCTTTCACGCGCCCGTTGCAAACAGGGGGGGGGGGGGGCAGTGGCCGGAGAACGCTGCAGCCGGTGGAAACGGTGAGAGGCGACAGCGATGACAACTTGCGGTATAGTGCGGTTCGTCCACGACTAGCATTCATCATCGCGAGTCACCTCCGAGGCCTCCGACATCTTGAGCATTTAACACAGGCAACAGAACACGGCATTTCGAACACATCTAATTCCAGGTTTGTTGTGAGACCGGGTATTCACATGGCGCGCCAAGGTGGACTATAGTTTGTGAGCGGTCGGATACATCACTCAAGAATTTAAGAGGCCTGCCAGCCAGACAGCACATTATGTTGGCCGGGACTTGTGTTGGGGGGGTTTCTTGTTTCAGGAGAAAGTCCATGTAACGATGTCAGTACGCCGAACAACAAAGCCTGCCGGACGATATAGACTCGCCCGTTACGTTCATTGATTTGAAGAAGATTAATGACCGGAAAGAAAGTACCACAAAGGTAGGCAATTTTCCAACCGCGAATGGGCTTTAGTATGCATCTTTGCTAACTCTGCACCTCTCTCTCTCTCTCGCATGGGCGAAGCAAGTGTTGGCAGATAGTTTTTTTCGAGTCTCCGGGGTATCTTCTCTAATCGGCGTATCTTCATATATAAAAATTCTTAACTTTACATAATTCTAGCCGCCAACTTCAGCTCTCTACCCACCGTGTGTTTTATCTTTAAATTAACTCAATAAAGTGCGTTATTCCAATTTTAGTCATTTTCATTTTCATTCTTTCTCCGCATTGGCAAAACTTCGTACGCTAGCAGAATCATGACGGCCACTACCACTACCAACGCTACAGAGAAAAACTCCCCCAGAACTGTCAAGGAACTGGCGGAACTTCACTACAGGCTGGAGTGTGTGGGTTCCGTTCTCAGCACAGCTGGCCACGTTACAGGAGACCTTGATGGCGCAGATAAGCCTCCCTGCCACCAAGTCCGGCTCGGCGACCGCGTCTCAACAACCACCCCCGGAGCGGCGTCCCGTCCTCCACATGAAGATGAACGACGCGTCTGCAGACTCTGCTGGAGTCTCAGACGCGGCCGTGAAAGGCAGCATCGCCGAGGAGATTGGGGCAGCGGGGGAGGGCCGAATCGCCCGCCTCAACGGCGGCGTGCCGAGGAGGCACTCCTGACCATCTCGACGCTGACGAACAGTCAATCAGGCGAAACTGCCTGCTCGTGCATGTCCCCTCCCTGAACGACCTAATGAAGTTTAAAAAATCTCGACACGGTCCTCCACTTTGCGAATACAACACTTTGCATGCACTATGCAACCTGTTTCTTCAGATGCCCCCCTCATTATCCCTCTTGATTTGTCCCTCCATTTTTTCTTGCAAATTTTGAATCTTCTCCAAACTTGACGTCTTCTTCTCGTTCTTCGTTGCCTCTTCTTTCCCGCAATTAGGCGAACATCATCATACCATACCAGAGTCCAAATAGCTGAAAATCATAATTGAGAGAAAAAAAACGAAAAAAACGATCCTCACGCCCATCGAGACAAAAATGCAACCCTCAACCTTTCAAGGTAATACAAGCCAGATCCTAATATAAAAAGTGTTGACTCGAATGACAGTAATCCTCCTATAAACACTCTAGATTCCTGCGAATTGACATTACATAATTGATCTGAAAATCCTATATTTAATCTAACACAAGCAATCTTAGTAAAAATTAAACATAAAACAAACATAAAAATATCAGTACTTGTGCATAAAATCAAAAAACGACATAATATTTAAGAATTACTGTCTCAAAATTCACTGAATAAATTTATTCGGAACCCCTGGTAAAGTCCCTTAACCCTAACTCCTTAAACATAGATGTGCTTCCTCCGCCAATTGACGTATCTTATCCAGACAGATAACTGGAAGCCCGCCGATGTATACTGCAGGTAGGTACTGCATTACTACTACTAGGGGTGGACAGGCCTGTGCTGGTCAGAACCAGCCACAAGCATATGGGGAGGGCCGGGTTTCCCCCACGTCGTGGTCGTCTCCGTCTGTGTCATCATCCGTCCAAGTTGTCAATGTCGTCACCGTCTAGGAGGTAGTCAAATGGAAGGGGAAAGACCCCGACGACAACCCAGAGCTCGCCGTGAGTTTCAGGGAGAAAAACTTCCCTTATCACGGGCCAAACCACAAGAAGGTTGCGCTTCGCCACACTCATCACACATGGGAGGATCTTCACCTCTTAGAAGATATCCGTGAGTCAGTATTGTGTCCGTTCTTAAACGAAGCAGAACCTCTTCTTCACGGCGAGAGGAGCGTTCGAAGGATCCAAGGCTGCGTGATTCTTGATTTGGCGCAATTTATTGTTTTCTATCTTGGTTCCGGAATATTGCCATTGCATTTTTAAGCCTTTTTGTTTACACAGAATGCTTTTTAATCTGAAGAATAATTAGCTGACAGTCTATGCTGTCCTTTTCGCATGCTGATTTTGCACATTTGTCTGCTACTTCGTTACCTAAGATCCCGGAATGAACAAAAACCCAACAAAATACTCCAGACTTTTGTTTATAGGAAAGATTTGTGATTATAAGCTGAATCTTGTGAATTATGGGATGAATTGTTTAAATTTCAGACATTGCTAGCTACTAAGGAACTCAAAGAGTCTGTGCAGATTAGAAACTTTGATTCGTTAAGCCTTTGGACATAATTAAGCTTTGAAATAATTTAAAAAATTCAGCATTATACACACTGAAAATTGGGTGGAGTTGGAAAGTGAAGTAACCTGCATCAGTAGTATAAGCACAACCAACCAAATCATCCATTCTAGAGCCATCAAAATGAAGACGTATTTCTAGGAATAATGCTTAAAATTGAGTATTGGATGTAAGACCCTTTTTGTATCGAGCCAATTTGGTGATGCAAGTCGGTTCGCAGAACGTCCATGGAAGAATGAAACCGTAGACGTTTATAAAGGCTAAAGGTATTGTTTATGTGCAATTTCGCCAACAGCTCAATCGAAACGATTCCACTGGTCTAACTTGCTTTCGTACGTAATAAATAACGATTTTTTTAAAAGGGGGATCTAAATGCATTGTAGATGGATTTTTGGGTTAACTTTTAACGCGCTACATAATAAGCACCACCGTAATTTCCTTCATTGAGTAAGATGTTCTCCTGCTTTGCTTGTATAGGCTTTTAACAGGGCTGGTTCGGAATGTGCCGTGTTGACAATCGAATACAGGTGTGGTGTACTGTATAACAACGTGCCTAATGTAGAAGGCCTAACCAGAGTTGAAAAAAAAAACAGATAAGTTTCATTTTGAGCGGATAAGTTCTCTTATAATTGCAGCATGATAGTCGGTCTGCCACCCCATGAAGTATTGCTGATAGCACGGAGAATCTTCCAAGGATCTTTGCTTTTGCTTTTAGTTGTTGAAGATTGGGCTCCTATGTGCTTTTCATCGAAAACCACGCCCAAAACACGAGGCAATGAACAAATCGTAAGGAAGAAAACAAAAGTTTTGTATTTTTTAATTATTGAATAGTGCTTAACGTCTCATATTTATGCAACTTTGGCTATCGAGACGACGGGAGGGACGAAGTAAATGACGCGGTGGACTAGAGGTGTATAGGCCTGTTCTGGTCAGAATAAGCCACAAGCGATGGGAAGGGCCGGGTTTTCCCTTCCACGTCGTGGTCGTCTGCCGTCTGTGTCATCATCCGTCGCGAGTTGTCCCAATGTCCACCGTCGGGGTGTAGTCCCCCCCCCCCAAAGGAAGGGGAAAGTTCCCCGACGACAACCCAGAGCTCGCCATTAGTTTCATGGGAGAAAAACTCCCCTAATCTCGGTCGAAACCACGAGAAGGTTGCGAGTTGGTATTTCATGGCCCGGAAGAGGAGGAACCACATTGGAATGGTTAGTACCATTGTAGTCTAGAGTAAGTGTAAAATTTTGATGTACAAAGTACAATAACTAAGATGAGCAAAAATATTGAACAAATGAGTGCAAAGGTAGGAACGTCGGATGATTGCGTTGACTGGATATTGCTTAACGTTTCATATTTATGCAACTTGGCTAATTGAGACGAAGGGTGGGACGTAAGGGGTGACGCGGGGGGACAAGGGGTTGACATGCATGTGCTGGTCAGAACCAGCCACAAGCGTATGGGGAGGGCAGGGGTTCCCCCACGTCGTGGTCATCTCCGTCTGTCATCATCCGTCCGTGTTGTCATTGTCGTCGCCGTCGGGAAGTTAGACAAAGGTAAAGGGAAAGTTCCCCGACGACGACCCAGAGCTCGCTATTAGTTTCAGGGAGTAGATCTCCCCGTATCACGGGCCAAACCACGAGAAGGTTGCGAGTTTAAAAAAAAAGAAGGGGGTTAACTGGATATGCTGCGACACTTGCGACAGCCCATCGTACGTAATATGCATTTTATTGATTCATCGAGTTCGAACCAACTTGTTTGACATTGCCCGAAAAGTGTCTTAAAGAAATAACCAAAAAAGCAGCCAAAAGACGTCCCAGATACACATCATGAACCGTGATGAACTCAGGCGTTTTGTTTCCTTGGTCCTTCAATATCGTTGCCAGAGTAAAATCAGCAGACTCAACCGACGAATGTTCACGACAACGACGTGAGAAATACGGAGCTTCAACCGAGTGAGTCCATGTATATTCGGGTCTTGTAGATTAAATTTGGTTTTTTATTTGTTTCATACATTGCTTTCTATAAATTATTAGTTGATACGTAAATAATAAGGATGATAGCGATTACATTGGTCAACTATCGTTCTAAAACTAACTTTTTTATACAAACTATCAAACAAGGTAGAGCAAGTTTAACGACAAGTCCACTTACAAGTCATTACTACAATTAGAAATTAAATTGATTGGATATTGCTTAACGTCTCATATTTATGCAGCTTGGCTAATCGAGACGAAGGAAGGGACGTAAGAGATGACGCGGGGGGACGATGGGTGGACAGGCCTGTGCTGGTCAGAACCAGCCACAAGCATATGGGGAGGGCAGCGGTCCCCCACGTCGTGGTCGTCTCCGTCTGTGTCATCATCCGTCCGTGTTGTCGTTGTCGTCCTGCCCGTCGGGAGGTAATGATGGATATTCTAACGTCTCCTATTTATGCAACTTGGCTAATCGAGACGAAGGAAGGAACGTAAGGGGCGACGCGGGAGGACAAGGGGTGGACTGGCCTGTGCTGGTCAGAACCAGCCACAAGCGTATGGGGAAGGGCAGGGGTTCCCCCCGTCCTATGGTCTCTCTTGTCTTGTGTCACCATCCGTCCTGTTTGTCATTGTCGTCGTCTCGTCGTGGAAGTTTGATTTGATTGGATATTGCTTTACGTCTCATATTAGTCAAAAGGAAAGGATTCCCCGACGACGACCTAGAGCTCGCCATTAGTTTCAGGGAGTAAATAATTCTCCCCTTATCACGGGAAAAAAGTCCGCCCTGACCTTACACCCATGGGACTGTTTCCCGACGCCTACTCGATTCCCGCTTCAAGAACCACGTGACGTTCTCTAACCACGTGCTCCGTTGGATTGGATATTGCTTTACGTCTCATATTTGTGCAACTTGGCTATTCGAGACGAAGGGAGGGACCAAAGGGATGACGCGGGGGGACAAGGGGTGGACAGGCCTGTGCTGGTCAGAACCAGCCACAAGCATATGGGGAGGGCAGGGGTTCCCCCACGTCGTAGTCGTCTCCGTCTGTGTCATCATCCGTCCGTGTTGTCTTTGTCGTCGCCGTCGGGGAGGTCGTGCCAGCTGTCAGCATCCGTTGACACGCCCACTTGATTCCCGCTTCAAGAACCACGTGAGGTTCTCTGACCACGTGCTCCGTGCCAGCTGTCAGCATCCGTTGACACGCCCACTCGAAGTCATCATCACCTGTCAATGTCCCGTTGACACGCCCACTCGATTTCCGCTTCAAGAACCACGTGACTGTGCGCTTTCCCAAAACTTCAAGATCGTGTGTTCGACGAGTTTGTTAAATAACGTGATCTTTAGCATAACGACTAAGTGTTGTGCTACTTATTTTATTTAAAAAAAAGTTATGAACTATCATAACACCACGTCTCTCTGAAAAGGATTATACACAACAAGGACTATCAAAATCAAAGGATATTAAAACGTTTTTGTGAGTAACCAACAAAGTTTAAATATCATATTTTGGAGGGAGGGGTTATTTGGTTTTGTCAAAAGGTATTAATTAGATGAGTATCTTGGCGCCAATAGGTAGGCTTTTGATCTATTTTGTATTGTTTTTTGCTCATAATCGCTACAATATATTGTTAAACTCATTTTATTCTCAAATCTTATGATTTTGGTAGTAAGTAATTACACAGACGATCCTATCACTAAGCCCCTTTACTAAAATTTTAAGATTGTTTGTTATGAAAGCAGTGAACAGCCTGAGAGCATTAATGATAGGATCCAGGAGCTGTGAACTTCCTCAATAAGTGAAAGTAACTAGATTTGTTTTATTTTTATGATGTCTCGTTAATTAAATTATATTTTGTATTTTGTTAAATTTTTTTTATTTTAGATGGGAGTGAATTAAGACGTAAATTGAATTTTTGTGTCATTTTATTGATTGAGCTATTAATTCACTAATCTAAGTATAAAAATCTACACTACTCAACCGGGTAGGAGTAGTGAACTTGATACTCCTTTCCTTTTTCAAAACTTCTTTTTCTTCACACCCACCATTGTGTGAAAATCCGCTGCTTGCATTTTTCAGATGCTTTTCCTTTTTTACTTACATTCGCATCCTAGGCCTACCATTTTCCCCGCGTGGCTCTCGAGATACAAGCATTTTGCTCTTATTCCCACTTTCCTTGCTCTGTTCATTTCTCTTCTATTTTCCACCCCAGTCATGGTCTATATATTCTTCTTCAGATCCTCTTGCTTATTTCTTTAATGTCTTTGTTCACACTAAGCTTAAACCTCTCCAGGTGCTTAGCCCACACAAGCCTTTCTTGGCATTATAAACTGTCTCTTGTTTTCACCGAATACGGATTAAGCCTTGCAAGATGCCTGATCGTGACTGCCTCTTCCTCTCGGCCCACTCTCTCTGTTCCTGCACAATATACCAACACCTCTATATTTCCATCAGATTTTTCTTCCTTCTTTTTAAGTTCTTTATCCTGATTACCTGGGTACACCCTAGCGCTGTCACTCCACCTCTACACAGAACTTATTTGCAGTTTGTACCTGACACATCTCCAATTGTAAACCGACTGGGGGGGGGGGACATGTTATGTCCTGGTTGCGCTTTTCGTGCCCGCATATTTGCAACCATCTTCAGTGTCTGTTTTGATGTCACCATGCTGTTTTTGAAAGGTTGACTACCTCTATCTTGGTTTGTTCCCGACTTGGGACCACGTCATTGACAAGTAATGCATCTATAGGTCTTGCTTTTGCCTAGACTCCACTGTTTGTTCTTTGCTTCACCACCTGATTTTTGTGGCAAGGAGACTTGCTTATTTGGTTGTTCTTTTCCTAACGCCAATTTTGTGACCAACTTTCATTGTCTTGCGTGCTTTGTCTAAGCCTTGCTTTATGGCCAAGCTCTACCATGTGCTCTCGAACCTCTTTAGCTGCCTAGTTCTAGGTCTTCATCATGTGGTATTGATTGTGTTGTGTTCCATTTTTAACAGTGCGTCTAAAGAGAAAAGCGAAATCAAACCAACGACAATTTTGGAGAAATCCTTACAAATATCTTCCAGCCTATCGTCGACGCGACGATTCACCCCGAGAGGGATCCGATAATACGAATTTCTGAACTCGGTAGTCCCGCTATGGATTCGTTGCGACGAAGGTGTGAAGCAAATTAATCCCTGGGAAGAGGATTTTGTGTCCCAGAAAAATGGCCCTCGACCTTAACTCCGACCCTACTGTACTCATTTGCGTACCATCAGTACGCAAATCTCTTCCGTATCAACCAGCTGAGAATGGACAACAATCTAGAAGCAATTAAATTTCGTCCCCATTGTGGAGGAACTGGCCCGGAACACCCATCTCATGACCGACTTTCTCCTTGCTGACAGTGTAGCACACGTGTACTCCTGAAAAATGTAGTAGCTCCGTACTAAAGTCGGCATTCAATATCGGACCTCCCTCATGCACAAAGGCTTGCGTCCGGTAAAGTTGCGACGCAAATATTGGCATAGATATCGAATTGTCTCCGGCGATACTGTTTGATTGATTGATTGAATTTGATTGATTGATTGAGGTCCTTTATTAAGGCGGGATTAAGGCTGAGTGAAGCCTTATCTTATCTGGCTAAAACCAGCTAGGCCGGTGTTTATTCCTAGCATGGGCAAAGAGCCAGCTCTCAATTAGAGGTGAGCCATTCTGCCAACGACCATAACATTATCCCTGTATTGTCTTTTATCCTAATGCCACCACATCTTGCAACCTGCGGATGTGGCATATTTGGACGCAATCAAGCGGTAATGGAGGAAGGAGATGGATGCTCATAAACAACGCACCAGGAAAAGCCTTGACTACAACCAACTTCGCAGTGTGCTCAAGCCATTTGGGACGGGTGATAACCCCACTATTGTGGAAGCCATGCGTTCCGAAATGCGATCTCTACACATCGACTCCGTGAGGCACCGATTTTAGTAAGTGTGTGGCAGACTATCTAGAAGACGTGCTGCTGCTGCCATGAGGCTGTGCCTGCGACGAGACTGTGCCTACAGATGCGCAGATTAATTTTCCCCCTTTCAACATCTAGAGGAGTGGCTGCTCTCCGATCGAACATGGAGGATTTCGTGAACATATCGGAAGTGGCCGTATCCTCTTCGAGGGACCTCGTGACATTCCTGAAGTAATTACTACTGGTACTCCTTCAGGATACTACTAAAACGAAGGAAAAAACAACTGCCGCCCTGCGCAAACCTGCATAGAAGTGGATGAGCCGGACCACATCCGCACCAACTCCTATCCCGGCACACCAGTCGCAGCGAGGACCAGGAACAACTTTCGTTAATGCGCTGATCGAGGAGGATGCTTTCGAGACGACGAGACGATTTCTGTTTTGATGAGGATGTGGACATCCCTGATCAATACCTACGCAGCAGCATTAATTAATTAATTAGCGGCTATTAATATTATCGAGGAGGCCTGAAGTTGCACTTGCCTGGTGGTCTTAATTCCTTGGGAGAAGTTTCTCCAACTCCGAAGAAGAAGCCTGGCGGCAGAAAGATCTCCACGAGTATGCCGAAAATGTCAACGCGGTCTCGTCCACGCAAGACCAGGATTCCTCGGTGCTTCCGAAAGTAGCCCCTAAGAAGTCGAGGAATCGGTAAGTGCAGGATGACTATTGGGTTGTGTTCATACTGCGACAAGACTTTCTACTCGACACAAGAGGGGTGTTAATTGGATTTCCTGTGACTCGTGCAACAGCTCGTGGGGGGGGGGGGGGGGGCGGGGGCACGTGCTGTGCCAGGTCGGGGTGATACCACGAGTACGACCTCACCGGTGGGCCAGTGCCTGCCCTCTTTCTCTTCCCTTTTGACTGCGAGTATGGTTAAAGCAGTTAAAAAATGAATCTTGAAACCGTCGTCAGTGATCTCTCGCCATAACCGTAAACACTTGACTACGTACTTAACACTGTTTATACTTGATTAATATTGCTTAACGTCTCATTTTTATGCAACTTTTGCTAATCGAGAACGAAGGGAGGGACGTTAAGGGATACGCGAACCGAACAAGGCGGTGAGACCATGTTCACAAACTTCTGGAAGGCAGCTTAAAAAATTTGGTTACATGGTTTGTAAACAAAATTGAATGTTGATTGGATATTGCTTTACGTCTCATATTTATGCAACTTGGCTAATCGAGACGAAAACCGCGAGAAGGTGTCGAGTTGGTATTTGAAGGCCCACTGCAGTGTTTTATTAGGAATCGCATTCGGTATTGAATTTCTTGAATTTTTTTTAATTTAAGGACTTTACCGAGTTGGCCAGTCAAGGCTTCAATTTGGTTTTCGCCTTTGTTGCCACCCAGTTTAGAACAACTGTTGTACCGTCTCCAGCAAGCATGTTTTGTGCCAGAAGTTCTGCCTCTCAACTTCTAAAGGACGAACTCATGTGGAAAAGAAGCAATAAAACTGAAGAGGTTACTGCTTGCCGAACCAAATGCGCCGTCGAGCTCAAGGGGGGAAATTTTTTCAGTGTTGATAACTCCAGGATTGCTTGTTCTTTTAACCACATTAGGCATGTGCGTACCGAGCAGAATAGGAGGGGGGTGGGCCCTTGCAATTTTACACAGCCGCTTCTCCTGACACGGAGGGGAGTGAGCCGGCAACTACAATTCGGACAAATTTCCTCTGATGTGCATCTGGCCTGTGTAGTGGCCTGAGGCGCTGCCACACACCACTTGAACAACGGAGTGGGTTTGTATATAAATGGACGGAACTTTTAGACGGTAGATGAATTTTGACATCGGTCAGGTAGCTGAGGTAGGGCAATGAGTTCAAAAAAAAAAAATGATCATATCAGTGCAGGAGTCGGAGCAAGAGATCCGTTTTTCTACTCTGAATCCTGGTCACTTCAACAACTTTGTGATTGGCGATGTATTCCTTTATTTCTTGGTTCCGAACAATTCAGTAAGTCCCAAAACACGAGTACCACTCCCTTACATACGTTAGTAGAGTGATGTCCATCAACTGAAACCGTCAGAGAGCAGGAGTGTTTTCACTTTCAGTATATTTTGATTGTTTTCTCGGTTGCACAATGGATCAACAAGGATCCATCACGCAACTTTGTTACAGAGGGCAAAGCCCCCAACATGTCTTCTAGAGTCTTTTCAATAAACAAGGGATTCACTTTAGAAAATGTTCTCCCTGATGGTTTGACTACAAGGTACAGGGGAGTGAGAAACATACTATGGTTGTCTTCCACCTGCACTTCCTCATCTGATGACGCTTCTTTGCGTTTTTTTAGAGTTTATTCCTTTAAATAAAATTTCATTTGCCATAGAAGTAAGACTGTTCCGTCTACTGCGCTCCCCACCCTCAATTAAGCTTTGATGCGTGAGAATACAGTGGCATATACCTCATGCGTGAAAGAAGTGTCAGAGATGAGGCGACGGAGAAGAGATTAAGCTGATTCCACCACTGATTCCCAAAGGCCACCAAAGTTGGGTGCATTAGGGGGGGTGGGGGGGTTGGGGTTGAAGTTCCATTGGATTTCTCGACTTGCTAGAGAGTCAGAGATCGAGGTTTCAGATTTGGCGATTTTGGATATTGCTTAAAGTCTCATATTTATGCAACTTGGCTAATCGAGACGAAGGGAGGGACGTAAGGGGCGACGCGAGGGGAAAAGGGGTGAACAGGCCTGTGCTGGTCAGAACCACCCACATGCATATGGGGAGGGCAGGGGTTCCCCACGTCATGGTCGTCTCCGTCTTGTGTCATCATCCGTCGGTGTTGACATTGTCGTCGCCGTCGGGGAAGAAGTCAATGGGAAGGGGTTCCCCGACGACGACTTAGAGCTCACTATTGGTTTCACGGAGTGAAACTCCCCTATTCACGGGCCAAACCGCGAGAAGGTAGCGAGTTGGACTTTAAAGGCCCTCAGATTTGGCGAGAAAATCCTGAACTTCACGAATGTGACGAGAAGCACCCACATAGTTGCGTCCACAATCTGAGTAGATGTAGGCTGGCAGACCTCTACGCGAGATAAATCTATCAAAATTGCATATAAAAAAGCTTTTATAAAGAGCTCAGACACCATTTACAGATGTACAGCTTTGGAAGCCATGCATACGAATAACCATTAGTAGCCCTTCGTACATGCTGGTCTTCACTGAGAGAGGTCCAGCACAATCAGTTTCATTGTGCATGGAGGTACGTGAAGGCTGTACGCGCACTGCGGGGAAGTCAGCCATTTTGCGTTGTAGAAGCTATGTACGGATTTTTGGATTGGATATTGCTTAACGTCTCATATTTATGCAACTTGGCTAATCGGGACGAAGGGAGGAACGTAAGGGATGACGCGGGGGGACAAGGGGTGGACAGGCCTGTGCTGGTCAGAACCAGCCACAAGCGTATGGGGAGGGCAGGGGTTCCCCCACGTCGTGGTCGTCTTCGTCTGTGTCATCGTCTGTGCGCGTTGTCATTGTCGTCGCCGTCGGGGAGGTAGTCAAAGGAAAGGGAAAAGTTCCCCGACGACGACCCAGAGCTCACCATTAGTTTCAGGGAGTGAATAATTCTCCTCTATTCACGGGCCAAACCACGAGAAGGTTGCGAGTTGAAATTTGATGGCCCAACTCACAAGATAAAAATAACTGGAACACACGACCATAAATCTTCAATCACAGACAAATCGAAAATCAACCTGAAGAACCATATGCTAATTATATTTGTAACACAATTAATATTGAATCAGCAAATAATAACATTAATTCAACCAATATTCAAGAACCAAATCATGTCATTAATTCGAAAGCAACTGATCTACAACAACTTACGCAACAATCGGAGCCTATTTTATAACATGTTTACTTGATTTGTTTGGATATTGCTTAACGTCTCATATTTATGCAACTTGGCTAATCGAGACGAAGGGAGGGACGTTAGGGGTGACGCGGGGGGACAAGGGGTGGACAGGCCTGTGCTGGTCAGAACCAGCCACAAGCATATGGGGAGGGCAGGGGTTCCCCCACGTCGTGGTCGTCTCCGTCTGTGTCATCATCCGTCCTTGTTGTCTTTGTCGTCGCCGTCGGGGAGGTAGTCAAAGGGAAGGGGTTCCCCGACGACGACCATGGTATTGTACAATACTGTTGCAGCTACAAACCATAATTGAATGATAAACAAATCATTTTAAATAATGCATTTAAAATTTACTCAGAACTTTGGGTTGTTCATTAATCCATTTACACAATCATTTTACGTAAAGTTTATGTAATTTGTATACCGGTAGTTACTAAGCAGTAATATGGAAAGGATTTTTTTAAATTACCAAAATTATTTGCTCATTCGCACGACTTTTACTTTCAATTAATTCGCACCGGTAACACTTTGTTTTTTTTCTTAAATTTTATCAACAAATGTTTATGCTCTTAACAATTACCTTGCAAATTAAAGAAAATAGGTTTTTAATTGGGGTAGCATATAAAGGATATAAGCCACTTCCCGGGCCGAACTAGGCACACAACATTGTTACGGGAACAAGGTCTGATTGTCAAACTAATAGAGCCAGAAGTCTTAAGTAAACACTGGATTATAAAGCAAAGCTATTTATGCTAGTAAGGTATAAGTATGATATTTAATTTTGTGTACTTTAAATACTTTTTTTTATTTACATTGATTGAATATTGCTTAACGTCTCATATTTATGCACTTTGGCTAATCGAGACGATGAGTGGTGATAGATGAGGATGAAGTATGAACAGAAGGGAGGAGGGGAAACCCGGTACCGGCACGTAGCCTACTCCTTTCGAAAAGTACCAAGGGGACCAACGGCTTAACGTCCCATCCGAAAGGACGGTGTAACTTTGACAGTCATAAAGGTTCCTCCACTAACCCGGACTGCCGAGCAGACGTCGAGGAGAACGAAGCCGTTTCACTAGCTCTCGAACCCTCCGTCTGCTCTAACCAGCGGTATACGTGAATTTCAGGTTAGAGCGGTCACCCACTCTAATTTGCAGTTTGACAATACTTGCGTATGTTTGTGTTGTGCGGTTGGCAGCTTGTGGTTAGTGAGGAACGTGTAAAGATGACGCTGGGCTAAAATGTAATGTAAATTCTATAAATATAGTTTACAATACATATACATAACAGTTTGGTTAATATGAAAAAAATTGCTTATAGATCATCTTCTAAAGTGAATACTAAAACCTTGTGTTCAGTAACGCACTATCTCCAATCGTTTATCAATCAGCTTTTGTTTGCGAGATTATGTTTTTAGACAACACATAACGCGGGAAAGACAGGGCTAGCGAATAGCAAAAGTTCCTCCTTAACAACTCACGCCAATATTACGGAAATGCAACAGTGATTTTACGTACGGAATATTTTCAGCTCCAAATCTAAAGAAGGGTAGAAGTTGCCTACAGATGTAGAGGAAAGCTACGGAATAGACAGCACAACTATCAAGTACACTGTTACGTGTGTTGTGACACTTGAAGAGGAAATTAAACAGACCCTCGAAGACGTACAAAATGAGTAAAATATGACCAAAACTAATTAGTATAAAACTTGTTAAAGATTAAATAACATTAAATAACAAACCCTTAGAAGATAAGACACTTGAGAAAATTGGTGGCTTGAACCGGTTTGGTGATTTATGCCACCTGTGATAGATATTGTAAGTTAATGAAATGTGTTAATCGTTTATTTGATTTTGATTGGATATTGCATAACGTCTCATATTTATGCAACTTGGCTAATTGAGACAAAAGGGAGGGACGTAAGGGATGACGCGGGGGGACAAGGGGTGGACAGGCCTGTGCTGGTCAGAACCAGCCACAAGCATATGGGGAGAGCACGGGTTCCTCCACGTCGTGGTCGTCTCCGTCTGTGTCATCATCCGTCCGTGTTTTCATTGTCGTCGCCGTCGGGGAGGTAGTCAAAGGGAAGGGGAACGTTCCCCGACGACAACCCAGAGCTCGCCATTAGTTTCAGGGAGAAAAACTCCCCTTATAACGGGCAAAACCACGAGAAGGTTGCGAGTTGGAATTTGATAATTTTAACATTTTTTAAGTTTATAAGAAAGATTGATTGATTGGATATTGCTAAACGTCTTATATTTATGCAACATGGCTAATCGAGACGAAAGGAGGGACGTAAGAGATGACGCGGGGGGACAAGGGGTGGACACTGGACAGGCCTGTGCTGGTCAGAACCAGCCACAAGCGTATGGGCAGGGCAGGGGTTTCCCCACGTCGTGGTCGTCTCCGTCTGTGTCATTATCCGTCCGTGTTGTTATTGTCGTCGCCGTCAGGGAGGTAGTCAAAGGGAAGGGAAAAGTTCCCGACGACGACCCAGAGCTCGCCATTAGTTTCAGGGTGAAAACTCCCTTAATCGCGGGCCAAACCACGAGAAGATTGCGAGAATTTGATGGCCCAACACCTGGTTTGTAAGAAAATAATAGCAAAAACAAGATAAAGAGAAGATTATTTTAAGTCTTATTTTAGTGCACCTTGACAGCAAAGATTATCTGCAGCAAGAGAGAAAACATATCAAATAAAACTTTTCAGTCTGGACAGAACAGAAAACCTCCTGAAGGAAACAAACACAAAACAGAACGTTGCGAGGGCACAACAGCAAAGCCAACACATTCTACAGTAAGAGAAGTCTAGTCTTGTTACTGTGAACGCAGAACAATAACAGACTGAAGAGCCGAGACAAAACACGTCCACCTCAAACAAGAACAACTGGCCGACTGCAAGAGAACGAGGCGTAGGCGGCAGCTGCTGTCTGCGTGCATGGCCGGGATTGGTTATGGTGCGAGGAGGTGGGGTCGCTACACGATGCGCGCACCGATCCTTTGTTGTCTGGGACTTGGAAAGACGGCACGTGTACGCTACAGACCGTTTAAAAAACATCAAAAGCAAAAAAATATGCATTTGTAACTTGTGTTTACTCAAGAGTGTATTTAAATTCAAGTGACTATCCTCACACATTATATTGTGTGTGTACAAGATTTGATTCTACTTCATGTTTTAAATTAAATTGAGTGTATTCATCATCTTGTAAAAAGTATAATAACACGCCCACAATATTGTTGTTTACTTTTGAGAAATTAATAAAAACACATTTTTTTTAAACATCAAATTCAAGACGTCTGTACGGCAAGATTGTACTTTGTCTCTTGCGTAACTTTGTTTTACATGGTTTACGTGATTTACCGATATTTGTGTTTCACGAAAAGTCAAAAACTTTATTTAAACATTACTGTTTATTCATTCACCAATTTTTTTCCCAACCTTTACCAAACCTATTTTTATTAAGTTATAATGAAGGGAATCAGGCATAACTTGCTTAGTTTATATTATCTACGTGATGCTGGATAGTAAATCATGAAAGTAATATTAGCATCACAATGTTTGCTTTTATATTTTCGATTATTATGTTAAGAAGTTACAAAAAAAATATCTCCAGTCAATATAACTAGACACAACGTCGACGAAGCGATAATGTCTAGCAGCTGATTTTTATTTGGCTGATGTGGCAAACATACATGCTGTTTGTGGAATCTTAATAACCGTTCTGATTGACATTTCACCGTAAGAGCATCCAGCACATGAGATTTAAAACAGCCCGACACCACCAGCCAGAAAATAAACACAGCCATATCATCTAAATATAGGAATATACATTTGCAGCATCCGGCACATGAGATTTAAAACAGCCCGACACCACCAGCCAGAAAATAAACACAGCAATATCATCTAAATATAGGAATATATTATGACCTAGGTTATACGCATAAAAGCCTCCTAACGGCTTAGATTGGAATGTTGCAAATATGCAAAGAACGTCCGAAAAATTTCGTGACAAAACATTGGGCCCTCGATTGATTGGATTGGATATTGCTTAACATCTCATATTTATGCAACTTGGCTAATCGAGACGAAGGGTGCAGAACGTCCAAGGTGGAAGTAAGCCGTAGACGTTAAAAAGGCTAAAGGAAATGTTATGTGCAATTTCTCCAACAGCTCAAGCGAACGAATGCCTACTGGTCTAATTGCTTTCGGACGTAAGAAATAACTATTTTTAAAAGGGGGATCTGAAGCTGCATTGTAGGATGGGTGTTTGGGGTGACCTTGTAACGACGCCACTTGGAGTAATACCATACTCCAAGTGTGCACGCTCTGGCAGTCACGCCTTCTCTTCAAGCTTTGTATCGCACTTATATGTTCAGAACAACAGTACTAGAAATCATTTTGTGATTGCAATATACAAACTAGAATTAGTGTTTGGACTAAAGTGAATATGTTCCCAGGTATTAGAGACCTTCAACTCATACTTTAAAAAGTTGCACTACTGATTGGTGTAGAGTGTTAGTTCAATAGAACGTTCTTCGAAACGGTTCAACCCGGGGGCGGATTAAAGAAAAAGGGCCCGGTCGGCATTTGGTAACTCAATTTAACTCGCAATGAGGTAAGGAGGGCAAAACGGGGGCTGGGGCAAAGCCCCAGCCACCGGAAGCATTTCGCCATAGGCGAGATTTTTAAAAAATGTGCCCTTGTAAGGTGGCCTAAAACCCGTTTTCAGGCGAATTTCAATCATGAATAAGGGTTACATTTTGAAGCTAATATTGCATTGCAGATTACCTGACTGAAATCGGTCGAGAGTCTGCTCAAACTCAACCTGCACAATGTCAAAAAACAAAACACAAATAAATTGCATTTATAAGTTATAAAAATTCACATATTATTAGTATTAGTAGTTTAAGGGCGCTTCAACGGCAAACTATTATTCGCGCCTCCAAGATATTTAGTTGACTATATGGATGTAAAATACGGTTAATAAGCTTTAATGTGTATTTCAAATCATAGTCATCAAAAGAATTGCCAAAGGGCGATATATTTGTAGAAAATGCCAAATTACCAAATCATTATCATAATCATAATCAGGAAAACGATGCCAACGTCGTCATAATGAATAGCAAGTCAACATGCTTCATGGATTTGTTTATGTTTTATTATGAACTGTCATATTTTGTCGATCAGATTGCCAAGGTTAAGAAATTTGATAAGTTTTTCACTGTTTTCATAAGACAAAAGTTCTTCATATGACAGATTAAAATTCAATTGGAGTCTCAAACCATTATACTTAGAGCAGTCAGTCAACAATTAATGTTGAACGGATAGAAACACATCACACGTGTCGCAAATCGGAGCAATCTTATCTCTGGTAAAAACATAGGCATGGGTGAGGTGTGTGTGCCCTATTCGTACTCGCGCCAATAAAACCTCCTCACGACGAGAAAGTATGGATGAAGGGGGCAGGGCATCACACGACGCAGCTTATTATTCTGCAAAGCATTCCAACAATCCTGACCTAATTTCAAGATATGGATCTTGAACCCACTGTGGACATTAGGAACAGGTACGAGTTCAAAATCAGTAGAAACTATTTGCGTTGCAGCCTTGGCTGCCAAGTCAGCCTCCTCGTTGCCAGAGATACCTACATGACCAGGGACCCAGCAGAACATGATTTTGAAGTTTCTCCATGAAGAACTGAACATTTAGTAAAAAATTAAGCCCTTATTTCATAATGTAGCCTAATGTAACCGTGGCGTATTTACACACACGCTAAAGCACACTTTTTGCAAGCAAAGCACTATCTCACTTTCGCACTTCTCTCATCAAACTTTGAATGCAACTGAACTATGGAAGCTGGAACTGCCATAGAAAAAACCCTACAGATTCATATGATAAAAGGAGCAGCCCCCACCCACTAACATTCTGCTAAAATAACTGATTTTCCTCGAATTTAAAATAATGCACATCCGCTTTTAGGTACGTTTACTAAGGGCTATTTCTCAGAAACTTGTAAATCTGCTTTGAACGTGACTCGGCCACCTCTTACCCTACCCTTACTTTGTAACAGTAACCCCGTCATTAAACCATGTACTATCTCTTCAGGTAGGGCCTAATATGTCAGGCGTTGATACCCCGTCATTGAAAATTTCAACAAAGATTGAAAAATGCTATAGACGAACATTGTAACCGATTGGGGGCCAGGGGCCCGGAGGCCCTACCAGGCCGGGGCCCGGTCGGCATTCGTCGACCCTGCCGCCCGTTAAATCCGCCCCTGGTTCAACCACTGGCAAAAGATTCAGGTAAATATGTTTTGTTTTGCCTTCACGTAATAAAATAATAGTAATAATATCTTAGACAGACTGAGGACAACTGTACCACTATTCCAACGCACGGCGTCAAGAGGATCTAGGGCTCGACAACCTGTTACTTTGCGCCGCCTGTGATGTTGTAATTCATTATTTATGTGTATTGTTTACTAGCTTTTGGTTTTATTTAATATTATCGTTCTACGAAATTGTTAAATGACATGAGATAGAATAATATTATATTGACAAAAATAATGACGAGTAAAAAAAAAAATTGACTGATAAATGGAATGCATGTATGAGCTTATAATTGTCGAGGACCTATGATTTAACACGTTTAAAGAGTACTCTTCCTTCGGCCCGGACCAACAGCAGCCTTACCGGGTCCTAAGCTTAACACAGTCATGAAACGTATCAGCTATATGCGTGACACCACCGTGCTGGACAGAACCGTCACGGGACAGAGACATTGGGGAAAAGTTTCTCACGAAGCCGGCCAGAGCTCGCATCTAGTTTAAGGGATTATAATACTCCCCTAGAAACTATCTGAATATTGCGAGATGGACTGAACCTTTGTCCTCTTGCCTTTGAACCATGTGTAACTATAGAATTCAACAAGTTAGGCCTACTAAGGCTCAGTAAAGTAGCTGAGTAGGCCCGTAGCTGTAACATTAATAAAGTAAAAGCCCTCTTCTTTTAAGAAGCATTCTCGTGTGAGCAATGAGATTTGCAACGATTATGCCTCCCGAGGCTGTTATTTTGTTTAGGTTAGACCTCAAACATGCCAGTCGTTATTTTGATCTTGACTTGGGTAGAAAGTGCGAAGCTCAATGTAGGCTTAGTCAGTCCACAGCAGGACGGATCTAATTCTATAGTACCAGGGTTAAGAAAACCTTCCCAAGGACTTATCTAATTACAAAAAGAGGGTGACTTCCTAGATAGTTGGTTAGTAAATGTTGTTTTGGGGCACTCCACACTAGAGTTATCAGGCCCATATCAAGAGTATTGGAATCTTCCAAATTTTCTTTTTCCATAATTGTGGATAACCACCATGATTTCTTCTTTTCAAAGGGAGGAACGTAAGGGAGATATCAGCCACAGGAGATAATGGAAGAAGAGAGGATGTTGGATAGGATAGGTTAAACGGGGTGGAACGGTGGAGTGCTAGTAGAAGAGAGGGCCGGCAAGTATGGAGAAGAAAAAAGTGAAAGAAGAAAATAAATATGAGTAAGGCTGTGTGAATGAAGAAAGGTGTAATACAAATTTGCGCGAGAGCTCTCCCTGCAACACGCACCACAATCGGCCAGAGCTCGCCCTTAGTTTTGGGGAAAACACTACTCCTTTACTCACAGGCCAAACCACGGGAAGGTAGCGAGTTGGACTTTGAATGCCCGACTTCCTAATTGTTGATACAAGGGTTGTAATAATTGTTGATTGAATATTTTATTGGATATTGCCTAACGTCTCATATTTATGCAAACTTGGCTAATCGAGACGAAGGGAGGGACGTAAGGATGACGCGGGGGGACAAAAGGTGGACTGGCTTGTACTGGTCAGAAACCAGCCACAAGCGTATGAAAAACTCCCCTAATCAGGGGCCAAACGACGAGAAGGTTGCGAGTTGATTGATTGGATATTGCTTTACGTCTCATATTTATGCAACTTGGGTAATCGAGACGAAGGGTAATTTGAAATAAGTCTTAGTCGTTTTAGGGCGTTTTAACAGCTAAGATTATTTGCGCCTACAAGATAAAACAATTTCTATAAGTGTGAGTTACCACCATGTATACATCTTACCAAAGAAGGTACGTAAGGGGTTACGCGGGGGGACAAGGGGTGGACAGGCCTGTACAGGTCAGAACCATCACAAAGCATATGGGAAGGGAAAAGGTCCCCCACGTCGTGGTGTCTCGGTCTGTGTCATTGATTGGATATTGCTTAACGTCTCATATTTATGCAACTTGGCTAATCGAGACGAAGGGAGGGGTCATCATCCGTCGTGTAGTCATTGTCGTCGCCGTCGGAGAGGTTGTCAATGGGAAGGGGAAAGTTCCAGTTTAAACAAGGAATGAACCCTCTGAGTCGACTGATACACCTTTGCTGGCCAGACTCAGCCGTAGGAGACTCGGGATACCAGACACATCAGTACAGAAATTAGATGTTATTC
The DNA here is from genome assembly GCA_024449915.1 of Sweltsa coloradensis. Taxonomy (NCBI): domain Eukaryota; kingdom Metazoa; phylum Arthropoda; class Insecta; order Plecoptera; family Chloroperlidae; genus Sweltsa; species Sweltsa coloradensis. The sequence continues at coordinate 47,714 of JAMZAV010003164.1, forward strand.
TCATCTCACGTATGTAGTAACAAGAATATTGCAGAATAGTTCGGTTTTTCCAAATAACATAAACAATCTCCCAACTTTGCTAACTCGTCTACTCAGGTGAAGTAAAGTTTTATTGTTGATTGGATTTGATTGGTTTGCTTAACTACTCATATTTGTGCAACTTGGCTAATCAAGACGAAGGGAGGGACGTAAGGGCTGACGCGGCGGACAAGGTGTGGAAAGGCCTGTGCTGGTCAGAACCAGCCACAAGCGTTTGGGGAGGGCAGGGGTTCCCCCACGTTGTGGTCGTCTCCGTCGGGTGTCATCATCCGTCTGTGTTGTCATTGTCGTCGCCGTCGGGGAGGTAGTCAAAGGGAAGGGGTAAGTTCCCCAACAATTTTTCAAAATCTATAGATAATTTCAAGTTCATTTAATGTGTTTAAATTGTAGAAACTAGACATCAAATGTAAAAACCTTTTACTACAGTTGAATGTCTTCCAATTCAAAGACGATTGACGTTTAGTTTACCTTTTCTTGTAATCGTTTAATATGATCGATCTGTAATTAATTTGTAAACGCATATCGCACTTGTGTTACCTTCACTACACACACGGCCATCATGAATGATTTCCGTGCATCTCGTGTTGACAAGGTTGACAAGATACAAAAAAAATAATTCCAAAAACAATGATGTCCGGCATTTTTTCTACAGACTTTTCTGGATTAAAATGAAATTAATTTAGGTTTTTGGATTGGATATTGCTTTACCTCTCATATTTATGCAACTTGGCTAATCGAGACGAAGGGAGGGACGTAAGAATTGGATATTGCTTTACGTCTCATATTTATGCAACTTGGCTAATCGAGACGAAGGGAGGGACGTAAGGGATGACGCGGGGGGACAAGGGGAAGACAGGCCTGTGCTGGTCAGAACCAGCCACAAGCATATGGGGAGGGCAGGGGTTCCCCCACGTCGTGGTCGTCTCCGTCTGTGTCATCATCCGTCCGTGTTGTCTTTGTCGTCACCGTCGGGGAGGTAGTCAAAGGGAAGGGGTTCCCCGACGACGACCTAGAGCTCGCCATTAGTTTCAGGGAGTGAAACTCCCCTATTCACGGGCCAAACCGCGAGAAGGTGTCGAGTTGGAAATTTTGAACGTAAGGGATGACGCGGGGGGACAAGGGGTGGACAGGCTTGTGCTGGTCAGAACCAGCCACAAGCGTATAGGGAGGGCAGGGGTTCTCCCACGTCGTGGTCGTCTCCGTCTGTGTCATCATGCGACCGTGTTGTCATTGTCGTCGCCGTCGGGGAGGTATTCAAAGGGACGGGGAAAGTTCCCCGACGACGACCCAGAGCTCGCCATTAGTTTCAGGGAGTGAAACTCCCCTATTCACGGGCCAAACCGCGAGAAGGTGTCGAGTTGGAATTGAAGGTAAGGGATGACGCGGGGGGACAAGGGGTGGACAGGCTAGTGCTGGTCAGAACCAGCCACAAGCGTATAGGGAGGGCAGGGGTGCCCCCACGTCGTGGTGGTCTCCGACTGTGTCATCATCCGTCCGTGTTGTCATTGTCGTCGCCGTCGGAGAGGTAGTCAAAGGGAAGGGGGAAGTTCCCCAAAGACGACCCAGAGCTCGCCATTAGTTTCAGGGTGAAAACTCCACAAATCACGCGCCATACCACGAGAAGGTTGCGAGTTGGACTTTAATAATTCCCTTCGGACCCCACACAGCCTTTGGTACATCTTTTAATTAATTAATAGAACCCCCCCTTATGAATTCCTGGATACGCCACTGGCACTAAGCCCCCCTCCCTTCACTTCCGAATTGTTTGATTTGCCACTGCTGGATAGGCTCTCTCCAAAATGTCCAAACTCTTGCGACGCTCCTGTCTACACTTTGTCACAACCAGCTTCTCGCAGTCGCGGTTTCACTGGTAATCCTGAGTCCTGACTGAAAGTTTTGTCTAAGGTTCATTTCCTTGCTTGACTCTTTTAAGAATAACTTACAAGAATAGCTCAAATCAATTTTTGTATTCAGCACACTTTAAATTATTAGTCGGTGTTCAAATATTTGCACTTTTTTCATATATTACACTAATATTGGACATTTTATCTCACTAATGTGTAGTATTAAAAAGAGAATTCAGTTTTGTAAACGTTTTAAGTAAATATGCACCAATGTTAATGGTAATATAACACAAGGTATGTGTTTGTATCAAGCTTTCCAGAGGCCGCAAACTTAGTGAGCCTATCCACCACATGTTCAACGCTCTACCGATTGCAAAGAAGGGGCGGCCACCAATCCCAACTTCAGTGGCCGAAATTGGAAGACTTATTCTAAATGACGTTTGGACGCCTCGGTTTTTGATGATCCGTGGGGAGGTACAAGAGCACTTTGCCAGTACAATTCTCCAAGCAGAAGGTGACTTCCAGACAGTGGTGTTTGCCAACCAGACCGAGGACAGCCTGGAATCCACATAGACGGAACTCTCAAGGTTGTGCCTCAAGTGCCACGGGCGCCAGTTGTTGACTGTTCACGTCATCCACCACTCTGTGAGAGGTTTTCAGCTTGATGCTGGCATTTTTCTGACACTTGTCTTTTTCAATAAAACCCTTTTTTTACAACCGTTGAGTGTGATAATGAGTCGGTGCGAGTGTGAAAGTTTCAATCAAAGTCAATCAAAGTTTATGAATGCAATATTTTTATGTAATTTAAATGTTATTTAATTTATTTATTTAATTTATTGATTGGATTAATTAATTATTGATTAAATATTGCTTAACGTCTCATATTTATGCAACTTTGCTAATCGAGACGAAGGGAGTGACGTAAGGTATTACGTGGGGGGACAAGGGGTGGACAGGCCTGTGCTGGTCAGAACCAGCCACAAGCATATGGGGATGGCAGGGGTTCCCCCACGTCGTGGTCGTCTCCGTCTGTGTCATCATCCGTCCGTGTTGTCTTTGTCGTCGCCGTCGGGGAGGTAGTCAAAGGGAAGGGGTTCCCCGACGACGACCCAGAGCTCGCCATTAGTTTCAGGGAGTGGAACTCCCCTATTCACGGGCCAAACCGCGAGAAGGTGTCGAGTTGGAATTTGAAGGCCCAATCACGGGTCAAACCACGAGAAGGTTGCGAGTTGGAATTTGATGGTTACTACGTTGAGGAATTGTTCGAATTATTCAGGTTGACTGTGGAATTCAAGCCAATCTGTCACAATGAAATTTTACTTCTGTGTTTAAATCTGAATTTGTAAGCATGTTTGTGTGTTTGTGTAATGTTAATTCTCTTCATAAGTATATATTTATGATTTTGCTATTCTCTTTGTTCGTTCATTAGGCGGTGACAACAAAATGACTAGGGAGAGAAGAAGGCAAGAATGACGTGGTTTTAAGAAGAACATTTTGATTACCTTCTGCGAATGCATTGTTATAAATTGATATTTTACTAGTATGTTTGCGACATGTGAGATGAATGTAAATGATTTAAAAGATACGAAGGTACGATACGAAGATACGAAGTGTAACAAACCTATTGTTGGTTTTAAAAAAAACGTTGTGAACATTATTTCTTTCTTGGAGATCCTTCTAAGCCAGGCGACCATCTAGACAATTCGAACTTTCGGGTGAGCTACAAACTTTAATATTTAGTTAATACTAGTGACCAGATAATAATTGACTGATCATGTGTGTAGCTTCTACCAGGTAATATCGGCCCTGCATGCACATGTTCAAGATTGATGAAAGGTTTTAACAATGCTGATCGTGGTAATAGGCTTCCAGTCACGAACAATACGTTCAGCGGAACGTACATGAGTCGCAGCACCTTCTCCCACAAGAGACACTAGAAGCAGTAGTAGCTTTAGAGAGCTTTTACAGCAAAGATTATTCGCCATCCAAGATATTTGTTTATTTTGCTATGTTTATGATCGTTTTGCAGGGGAAGACAGAATTTTCATCGTTAAACGCACAGAGGGATAGGAAACAAAAGGCATTGCTCCTCATTACGCTCGCTTTTTAAGTTACACATTGCAACATGATTTTTCCTGAGGAGCCAAATTACAGCTGCTGGCAAAGGAAATTCTCACAAGAAAACCTATAACGATTATTTTTGGGGCCCATCCGTGCTATTAACAGCGGATGAACTAAGCGACTTCTTTAAAAAACAACATGAAGAGGCTGCCAAGTGCGAGGTGTGTGATACTTTTAATCCATTCCACCTTCTATATAAAGATTCAATCAAAGACGACGTAAAAAACTAGGGCGCTTCTACCGGTTAGGTCATATTGTGCAGCCTCTGATATTGTATGTCTGTGTGTGTTAGTGTTTTGATGATAATATTATTTTCTTAATTTAAAAAATGTGAATTAAATTTTGTTAAATAAATTACTTTGAATGAATGAACAAATAAATTTCTAAGTGCATATATTATATAAGAAAAGAAAATTATGAAAGAAATGGCAAAACAAAAGTTCTTTATGTGAATGGAAATAAATAAATTAAAGAAATGTGTTCAACGTGAATTAAATTTGGTTAAATAAGTTACTTTGCATAAGAAAATTATTAAGTTTGTCTCCGTTATCATAATATGATAGAAGTTCTTTTTATAATTGGGAGAGATCAAAAATGCGTGTGCAAGGCATCATATTTGGGCAATTCTGCTAGCATATGATGTACGGTTACAGGTAGGCCCCCATCACATATGTCACTTTGGGAATAACCTTTATCTCTGGTAAAGAGATATACGTGATTAAGACGTGTGTGGCCCATTTAAATTCTGGACAATAAGACCTCTTCCCCACTTGAGAGTCAAAACGTAGGAGGACGAATCTAGTCAGTGTGGGCATCACTATGCAGTTTGTTATTTAGCACTACATCTGAAGATCCCCGTTTTATTGGATATTGCTTAACGTCTCATATTTATGCAACTTGGCTAATCGAGATCCCCGTCACAAATCCAAAAAACGTTGCTTGATTCCACTCATGACATCTGACACGGTATTGAAATCAACGTCGCGGCGCTGGGAAGCTTTTTTGGCAGCCTGATCAAAGTGTTCATTTCCACACACAGCAGCCACACACATCAGATCAAAAGGAAGCAGATGCAAAGGTACGTTAGCTGCTAAGAAGCACATGTTTACAATGGTATTGTAATGCAACCACCTGGCAATGATGAAGGTGTTATGTTTACATTGCACTTTTTCCGACACTCCATCAAATACCAGTACAAGTCGACGTGAGAAACAAGAGCGTTTCAACCGGTTAGGTCATATTGCGCCGCCTATATTGTAAAATAATAGTTAGTTAATTAGTTAATGTTTTAGGGCACTCAACAGTAGAGTTATCAGTGCCCATGTCTATTGTATTGGAATCTTCAAAATCGTCGTTTCCATATTTGTGGATATCTACCATGTTTTCTTCTTTCTAATGGGAGGAAACGTAAGGGAAGATGAGGGGGGGTTTTTGGGAAGGAGTGAGGAGTTGGATAGGATGGGTTAAACTGGGTGGGAACGGAGAAGTGCTCGTAGCAGAGAGGGCCGGCAAGTATGGGGACGAAAAAAGTGAATGAAGAATATAAATAAGGGTAAGGCTGAGTGAATGAAGAAAGGTGTGATAAAAAGTGGCGCGAGAGCTCTCTCTGCAACACGCACCCCAACCAGCCAGAGCTCGCCCTTAGTTTGGGGAATAAGTTAACACTTCTCCCCTACTCACAGGCCAAACCACGGGAAGGTAGCGAGTGGACTTTAAATGCCCTTGTTTCTTTGTGATTACAGATTACGTCCATTGGCAGATGTGGCGGGTCAACCGTTTATGACGCCGTAAAAAGAATGTTGAGGCAGCTGCTAACCTAGCAGCGGCGGCAACATATAGCTGGCTGGGGCTCAAAAAGAAAAAAGCTATGATCAGCTAGCGCTGAAAAGGTGTACTCTTTGATTAGTGTCTAGATAGGCCTACTGAAGTTAAATTTTGATTAGGTATTGCTTAACGTCTCATATTATGCCCAAATTGGCTAATTGAATTGGATATTGCTTAACGTTTCATATTATGCATTTGGCTAATCGAGACGAAGAGAGGGACGTAAGGGATGACGCGGGGGACAATGGGTGGACAGGCCTGTGCTGGTCAGAACCAGCCACAAGCGTATGTTAGCTCGTCTTAAGAAGCAAAGTCCTATATCACCAAATGCCTCCAGCTCCAAATCTGCAGGAACAGATAGTGTGGTGAAGAGAAGAAAGTGGAAGAGCAATAAGACTCGCTACCTAAGCAGTCTGCTACAGTAATGGCTTCCATTCTTTATAAAACACCAACAAGAATCCAAGATGAAGCCGACCGCTGTGACTGATGATTGTATATTGCTTAACGTCTCATATTTATGCAAGTTGGCTATCGAGACGAAGGGAGGGACGTAAGGGATGACGCGGGGGGACAAGGGGTGGACAGGCATTTTAATGCTGATGAATTCCGATCACTTACCAAGGAGTAGCAAAACATTTCAATGTTTCGCATTCAGTAAGATTCTACGAAATATAATTTTAGGTTGTTCACAATTTCACTTTTAATTATATTGATGCTGTGTACAATAAGTGGTGTAAATAAAGTAAATAACATTATGGTTTGCAATGTAATGGATACATTATTTTATACTTGTTTGTCGCCGTCGGGGAGGTAGTCAAAGGGATTATGAGACATACTTATTTGAAAAGCAGTTGTAAAGCCATATTGTTTGACTAGTTCCACAAAAGGTAGAGCAAACACTTTAAATACATACGCACAAAATTTGTCTAGGCCTACTTATCAAAATATTCACATATCACACCAAAATTGCAATATATTTAACTTATCTTTACTAGGCCTACATTGTGTAGAATACCAACTACAACACTGAAAAACGTGAAGAAATGTAATATATGAGAGCAGGACAATTTGGAAGCACCCATGATCAGAAATCCGTTACAGAACCAGACCCAAAGCGAATCAGGGCAATGCATAAATAGATGAGCGTAGCGAGGGAAGCGAAGATTTCATTTCATACACTAAAGAAAAAAATCCGGAATGTTTATTTTGTATTTTTGGCTGTTTGTTAACACGACGCTTGACCGAAGGTGCTTTTAGACAAGAATTGATTGGATATTGCTTTACGTCTCATATTTATGCAACTTGGCTAATTGAGACGAAGGGAGGGACGTAAGGGATGACGCGGGGGAAAAAGGGGTGGACAGGCCTGTGCTGGTCAGAACCAGCCACAAGCATATGGGGAGGCAGGGGTTCCCCACGTCGTGGTCGTCTCCGTCATCATCTGTCCGTGTTGTCTTTGTCGTCGCCGTCGGGGAGGTAATCAAAGGGGAAGGGGTTCCCCGACGACGACCCAGAGCTCGCCATTAGTTTCAGGGAGTGAAACTCCCCTATTCACGGGCCAAACCGCGAGAAGGTGTCGAGTTGGAATTTGAAGTTTAGACGAGAAGTATTTTGGCTTTTATAACATGGTTTTAAGGGCTAATGTTTTAATAATTGACAGGGGGCTGAGGTATACATTTTGCACACCACCCCATCCATTGTTGCCATATTCCAGGCACGACTGATGTAATGCAAAATAGTTGGTTCTTAGAATATTGAGTTCAAAAATGTTTCTTAATCTATAAAAAACATGTTTAAAAAAATGTGTGGAAACCCAACCCTAGCAAAACATGGACAAACATGACACAGACAAGTGGGCGCGCTGCACAGATTGGAACCCAACCCCTACGTGGTGAGGACACCAGTTCTTACCGCGTGTGCTAGCGGTGAGCCGGCTGCAGCAGCGTCCTGGGCACCACCTGGACACGGTCCACTCGTTCCTATGCCAGGCGCTTGCTAGTGCAAGGGCGTTAATAGAAGTAGGCAGAAGGCCGAAGAAAAATAATGAAGGTTAAATGAAAGGGGAGGCAGGTGGCTAGCATACACTTCTGTGAAAGTAAAGATAATTGGATTGCATGGTTTAATGAACAATTAATACGTTAAATTATGCATGAAAGGGGGAAGTAAAATTGAATCCAATTATCAAAATTTATACCTTGTGACAATTTAGTTAACAAGAAATTACATCTGATTTCAATAACCCAGCATGAACCAACCAAAGACCATTTTTTTTATTAGGTAATATAGCAATCAGTGGTATGGACAGTGCAAACACCTACGAATCAACGCCAGAATTGATTGATTGATTGGATATTGCTTAGGCTGGGGCTACACATGACGTCTCTCCGCGCGGGAATTTGGATTGGATTGGATATTGCTTTACGTCTCATATTTATGCAACTTGGCTTATCGAGCCGAAGGGAGGGACGTAAGGGATGACGCAAGGGGACAAGGGGTGGACAGGATTGTGCTGGTCAGAACAAGCCACAAGCATATAGGAAGGGCAGGGGTTTCCCCCACGTCGTGGTTGTCTCCGTCTGTGTCATCATTCGTCCGTGTGGTCATTGTCGTCACCGTCGGAGAGGTAGTCAAAGGGAAAGGGGAAAGCCTCCGACGACGACCCAGAGCTCGCCATTAGTTTCAGGGAGAAAAACTCCCCTTATTACGGTTCAAACCACGAGAAGTTTGCGAGTTGGAATTTGATGGCCCGGCTCTGTGTAGTCGCTCTCATTTAAAACCATGTGTCGACCTTCTTCTGCGAACAAGCACCGGGTGCTCCGTCGCGGAGCAAACGCCCACTGTAGCCCCAGCCAAGGCTGGGGCGCTGGGGCTACACTGGGCGAATGAAACATAACGGTCTGTCTAGTGGTTGGACTTAGGTCCTTTTGGATATCGAAGTACATCTATTGGGTCGAAACATCATGATCGATCATTGAATCGCAGTCAAATAGCGATCTTATTAGCATTTATAAATGAGCCTAACTTAGCATTGAAATGAACATCTATCATTTGTCACAATAAAATAAATACAAATAATCCAGCAGTGCGATCACGTAAAACTCCAGAGATAACGATAGAAAACGATTTCTATCGTTATCTCTAGCTACAATAGATAACTTTTTGCGATCACGTAACTACATAGCTAACGTTCTCTATAGAAAGCGATTTCTACTAGAAAACTTCTTTATCGACGAACGATAATAATTATCGACCGTACATATTATTGTTCGTCGATATATAATCGTACCTTCACAGCCATGTTTACAGCGTTAAATCGCAAATAAAAATCATTGCAAGGCAGTGAAAAAATGAAAAAAGCGGTAAATTCAAATACGTACCAACATGACGTAAATCAATATCGTAGCCTACGTAATAAAATGATAAAAATATTAATAATAATAATAATAATAATAATAATAATAATAATAATAATAATAATAATAATCCAAATAATAATTGAAGAGAAATTATATTATTGACGGGATGTTTCGTCGCGTCGTGGTGGTGAATAACTTACATTATTCCTTGATTTCCCGACGTAGCGTCCTCACTGTGGAAGACATGTCTTCCACAGTGAGTGTTGTGTGACGACGAAACATCCCGTCAATGTTATAATTTCGCTTCAATTATATCGGGTCGCGAAAGCATAACTTGTGAACTAATAATAATAATAATAATATTATTAATAATAATAATAATAATTAACAATAATAATAATAATAATAATAATAATAATAATAATAAATTGATTCATTCACACAGGCAGTGGAATAGTCTTGGCCTCTTATGGAGAAGATGCAGTAAAAATGGAATTTTATCCATTTTTATACAGATTTTTTAGTATATGGTGTTCGTAACCTGTTCTTCATATTAAGGTGTGTATGTACAATTGTTATTGAAGTTTTATTTTTGGTATTTCTTGTAACATTTTAAAGTTAAAGTTTTGCTTTCATGTCTCTGATTTTGTTTTGTGTATAAAACAATCAAAACAATCGGTTGCCACTACCTTCAAACTGATAGTATGATGACATTTCGACCATTTCGTGTGTATAAGAAGCAAAGTATGTAACTCGGCAAAAGGCTCTACATGGGAGTAAAGTACATTATTGGTTGCTTCATTCTTCTTCTTTTTAATGCCGCGGGGAGCTCCCGCCATATTGCAAACAACATGCTTGTTGTGTGACAAAGTTGGCAGGAAAAATGGTGTTAAGATAATCTGCGCGGGGTGCGGTCGGCTCTACCACAGGACCTGCCTCATGAAGAATAACAGTTGGAGTGATAAGAGGTAAATGTTTTCCGCAAAAATAACAATTTCAAATGCTGGACGTGCAGCCTCCCGAGCTGAATGACTCTTTCTGGAGCCTTCCGGAAGTGACACAAAGCCCCCCCTCGGAAACCACCGCGGAGACGCTCAGCAAACAAAAATGCTGTCACGCTAATCTGTTTTAATGCCCGTTCTTTAAAGAACCGTAAACGAGCTGCAGACATCGATGCTTTTCTGCTGTCCACTCGCGCTGATATTTGTGCGGTGAATGAGACTTGGTTGACTCCGGACGTCAAAACCACGAGTTCCTTCCAAGAGACTACGTCGTCCTGCGGAAGGACAGACAGGCCGGCCGCGGTGCGGCGTCCTTCTAGCGATTCGACCGCACCTGCAGCCAAAGCGCCTCGGTCACCTCGAAAGCCGGGCTGAAATTGTCTGGGCGGAAATCAAAGTCGGCAACCTGCGACTTCTCGTGGGGTCAGCATACGTCCGCCATGTTCAGATGCAGCCCAAAACGCCGACTTTCTGCACTCCCTGGACTTAGTTGCTGCTGTGCAGCCAAGTTTCGATGGCTGCCTCTTGCTTGGCGATTTTAATCTCAACATATGCTGGCGTTCGGGACCCACCAGAAGGGCGCGACAGAACCTCCAATGATTTTATATCTGCTTTCGCTGAACTGGCTTTCTCTCAACTGGTCACTGAGCCAACCCGAATCACCAACTCGAGTGAGAAGACTATCGACCTGCTGCTCTGCGATGCGCCCAGCATCGTGTCAACGGTGGAGGTGGTGCCTGGCGTGAGTGACCATGACGCTGTCCTGGCCACACTCTCATTGACTGCCATCCGTCCTGTGAGTGCAGCCCGAGATGTTCTTGATTTCACTAAAGCAAACTGGCAGGCCCTGAACGAAATGCTTTCTGAACGACTGCCGGAGGTGCTGCAGCTGGAAGACGTCAATGAAGCCTGGGAAAACTGGAAGCGTATCGTCTTTGAGTGCGCAGATGAGCACGTTCCAAAGAGGAGAGTAGGGGGGAACAAGCGTCGACTCCACCCTTGCTAAGCAAGAGCATTAAAAAGATGATCGACGTCCGGGACAGACTGTTTGCCCGATGGCGGGAAACCAAATTGAGAGACGCAAGAGAGGCCTATGTTGCTGCCAGAAGATCGACACAGGTGGCTCTTCGGACGGCCAAGGACAACTGATGTGGGGACTTGGGCGAGGTGCAGACAGCAGAAAGTTCTTCTGGCGCTACATTAATTCCAAGGCAACTATTCCGAACGATGCTGCGAGTTTCAAGGTAGGGGGAAAAACCGTGTCAGACCCCAAAGAGGTTGGCAGCCTGTTTAGTGAGGCGTTCCAGAGCAATTTCTCGCGGCGGATAAACATTTTCCCCGTCCACCAGGGAAACGCGCCCGCCACCCAGCTTTCAGAACAGCCCACCATGAGCGAGCTGACTTGCTTGCCCGGTGACATAAAACAGCTCTACGGGGGACTAAAGCGAATACAGCAGCGGGCCCGGACGGCGTGCCTGCAATTCTACTAAAAAAACTCCGCGAACGCTCTCAGCGACTCACTTGCCCACCTTTTCAACATGGCGCTTGAACAGGGTATTCCAACAGAATGGAAAACGGCGTCCGTGGCACCGATCTACAAAGACGGCGACAAGAGAGACATAAAGAACTACAGGCCAATCAGCATCACCTCACTGGTCGGTAAGACGATGGAACGTTTTGTGCAAGACCGGACGAGCGAGTTCCTTGAGAGCCAAAACGTCATCCCTGCGGCGCAGCACGGCTTTCGACAGCGCCGTTCTTGCACCACTCTCCTCGCCGGCGCCATTGACTCATGGACGCGGCACTGGATGAGCGTAGCGGAGCTCACATTCACTGTGTCTTTCTCGATTGGTCTAAAGCGTTCGATAAAGTGCCACACGTGCGTCTACTATCCAAGCTCGAGCATTATGGCATTAAGGGCAATTTGCTTAGGTGGTTTGAGGAGTTTCCTGGTCGGCCGCACACAGTTCGTCCAGTTCACACGGCGAGCGCTCAGAATTCCGGGGGGACGTGCCCTCGGGCGTCATCCAGGGCAGTGTGCTCGGCCCCTGCTATTTAACGTCCTTCGTAGCCGACCTCCCTACCTCGGCAAGGATCCAAATGCTCCAGTACGCTGATGACGTCACCCTGTACTGTATCGTGGGCACCAAGAGGATGCAGACGCCCTCCAAGCAGACCTAGACGACATTCAGATCTGGTGCGACGAAAAATGGCATGTCGCTCAACGCCCTCAAGTGCAAATGATGGACATTACGCGCGCTCGCACCCCACTTTACTTCATGTACACCATCGATGGGTGTCCCACTCGAGTACGTCGACAAGCAGCGCCTCCTCGGCGTTCACATCACAAGCGACCTCCGATGGAACGTGCACACCGACATCGTGCGCACCAAGGCGTTGCAGGTGCTGGGTTTCGCGGCCCGCAACCTGCACGGCTGCACGCCCCGCGTCAAGAGGATGGCCTACCTGTCGCTAGTCAAGCCCTCCATGACTTTCGGCCTTCCCGCCTGGCACCCAACTACATCGAGAACACTACAAAGCTTGAGAGGGTGCAGAGAAGGGCGCTGCATTTCATACATGGCCGTAACCTACCCCCACCATGTGACCAGATGCAGGTTATGCCAATGACCATGCACCTGCAGTACACGATCTGGTGTTTTTTAAAAGATGCCTCAGTGGCGCCACTGATTTTGACGTGTGCGCGCGCATCATCCAGGGCCGCGTGTTGAGAGGCGACGATAATAGGCACCCCGCCTCCAACCCCCTCCGGCCAAAGGACTGCTCGGCCGACGTGCTTTTTCTTTCCGGGTAGTTAACCAATGGAACGACCTGCCGCCCGCCCTCAAAGACTGCTCAGTGAGTCATTTCCCTTCCCTGTGCAGGGAGCACTTATGGGAGAACCAACTGCATGTGCTAAATTAGTTAGTTTCACGTGCTTCATCAAGGCTCTTCGCGGCACAAGATTTCCACAGATTTTGAGTGTTTTAGCAAGATATTTGCTAGCGTCGACGCCGTTTCTTGTTGCAATCTTAAAAAACAAGAATAAACAAAAAAATAATAAATAATAATAACTATAAATAATAAAATAAAAAATAGTAAAAAAAAAATTTCTGTTTATTATTTATTAATTCATTGCATAATAGTAACCTTGGTTACAATTTACAAGCCAACTGATTTTCAAGTTTTATACAATCCCTGACCATCAAGAGAAAAGCTTTATTATATTATTAGGTATGTTTAATTGGATGTAGAAAGACAGTAGGTCTTCTTGCACAACCCTATGTTTTGTATGCAAAGTTCATACTTCGATTTCCAAGGCAAAATTACAATTGCCATCCCTTACAGCCAACAAACATTGTAGAAAAGACTTCCCTTGCAGATATGTTGATTGGCCATGTTTCTATTAGCCCACCATTTGGGAAGGTATACTAGGAAGGATAAAGTGAACACAGATAGTGTAGGCCTAAGTTAACAAATAAGCAGCTACCAGTGGTGTCAAACTGTTTTCAAATATCAGGATTCAGCATTTGTATGGGTAATGGCACTTTCTCAGACAAACTACACTAATTGTTTTCCAATTTGGGTCTGTAGCAAGCATAAAAGTGTAAAATAAAAAACTTGTCTTATTATACTTTTTATAAGGGAAATGTTGAAACTAATTCTACAGAAACAAGGCATTTTTGTTTACAATTCAAAATAATTAGCATGTGTGTGTGTGTCACATGAACACATCTACACAAGTGCCTCAGACTGTATAAATATAATGCCTCTTCTATTATCATTTAGGCCCTACACAGACAATTTTGTGTAGTGTTTTACTGAAATGCAATTAAATTTGGTTAGAAATTACATCTTTATATAATTTTGGCTTTACTCCTTGTGAAGGACAGAATTTACATTTTTAAATTTAGGGGAGAGGTGTTTTTAAATACATATTTTAATATCCTATTGATTAATGTGGTAGCCATTCTAAAAGAAAATCAATACGGTTGTAGAGGAAGTAGGAGCAAATGTCAATGATGCAGATTTATTAGAAATGTGGTAGGCCTACATAACTAGCTACTATTTGAGGTCTAGAGAATTTGTGCTTATATTTTATAGTTTATAAGCATGGACCTCTTTCAGGCATACTACAAAATCAAATAGTGTCTTTGTTAAAATCAATACAATGTTTCTGTTTTAATACAATAATATTAAAAAATACATCCAAGCAAAAATATAAGTAGGGCCTACCTAATACAGTAGGCCTACCTAGGTACCGTCTACTGTAGATAGCTGTCAAGCCTATACTTACTGTACATAGGCCTAGGTGGGTACATATTTTAAAGAAATGTTACTACACATAGGATTAAACATTACAACTACATAGTGCTTGAAAAGTTGAAAGCTGCATTCTTTAGCACCATTCACTTCAGTGTTTCTCTGCCAATCACCTACGGTACCTTGTTTAGCATTAATATGGAAGGTACAAGTTAAATTACCAAGTATTCAGATTTAAAATAGTTGGAAATAAATAGAAAAATTAAATCATTTATCTCAGCCGGGTATCGAACCTGGGTCTGTCATATTGGTCTTGAATTACATGTACGTGATTCAGTGTTTTGTTGATTGAGTAGGTAGAGATTCTTTTATGTGTACCGGTAACAGAGAATAGCTGTCCGTAGTGGATCATAAGGTTTGCGTGCAGGTCCGAAGTTTGATCCTTGCTCACGGCCTGGGGTTTGGTCGAACTAATGTAACTGTAGGGCAAGGCTTGGGATAAGTTCTCCGAGCAAGATAAGGGCCTACAGACTAGGGGCACTGTAGACTAGCTTAGACAAGTGATGAGTTAGCTAGGCTAGCCTATGCTAGGCCAATCCTTCTCAGGTTGACAAATGACATGCACTATCCTATCGCATTCATCACAAAGCATATATCGCAATATGAGAACAGCACCTAGCTGGTCTTACATACACTGACAGAAATTTTGCATTATTTTTAATGCACAAAATGCGTGCAGCATGCTGCACGCATTTTTGGCATTAAAAATAATGTAAATTGTTTGCTGTTTTTTTAAGTACCTCTTTTGCTTTAAAACTAATGCACAACACATTAAATTTTATCATTTACCTGCATAAATTTTAATGCACCAAAATTGAATTTTTTTCCACGCAGATTGAGTATGAAATCTCATCCACATATGTTGCATTGAAATTAATGCACAATCCAGTTATCTTTTACTCACGTGCATTAAATGTAATGTACCACAGGTGCAGTCTTTTTTCTGCACATTGAGCATGAAGTCTCATGCACAACAGTGGCATTGAAATTAATGCAAATACATTGAAATTTTGTAGTCCTGTGCATTAATAGTTATGCTCCAACTGTGCAGTAATTTTAGTACACAATATGCATAGAGATCAATACACATTTATTGCATTGAAAATAATGCAGATTAGATTGAAATGTGTGTATCATGTACATTATTTTTAATGTATTACATGTGCAGTCATTTTAATGCACAATGTTAATGAAATTTTATGCTAATATATTGCATTTAGAATAATGTACATTCACCACAAAAATGAAGCTTCTTGTGCATTAATAATAATGTATTACATAGGCATTAGTTTCTATGCACTTTGTCCATGGTCTGTCAAGCCCATCTGATACATTGAAATTAATTATCTGCGTTCTAAATTATGTAAGTTTATCACATTATTTGTAATGCACATTGTGAGCTGGAATATATATATGCCTCGTTGGCTATATTACTTGGTGTACACTTTTACGTTTTAATTGATTCACATAACATGACACGTTTAATAAGATTAACGTGCGTTATTCTTGCCAATCAAAGTAGGCCTAAATAATAAGTGGTGGAACAATAATTAAAAATTGATTAAAATCACTCGTATAATCGTATACATTTTTGTGAATGTGAAAAACATAACAGTGACACCATAAAATAGTACAGGAAATGAGAGGAGCTCAATCGGAGGTAGAGAATTTCGTTAAGAAAATACTACTCTAACAATGGTTCAATCGAGATTAATAATTAACAAGAGTAGGGTCTATGTCCCACAATCACAAAAAAAAAACGAATTGGTACATGAACATCTAAGAACCAAAGTAAGATGTAGTTGTTCCTCAAGAAAGTAAAAATAAATAAACTAATATTACTTTTAAATAAATATTACATTTAATTTAAGGGAAAAACTCATGTACATTTAAATACTGCATTGGGCATATAAGGTTGTCAATCATAAGTAAAGCAATTAAGGTGGCCCAAGTGTCCATATTGCAAGTCTTGAAACTCTTGTTGTGCGGGTAGGCAAATACATAAGTACACATTATAATATGCTAAAAAATATAACTAGCAATCCCACGAAAACGGCTATGTTACTTGGATTCGTGAAGAATTTGCGGTTTAGGAATATTTATAAAAACAGAACACAGACTGAAAGGCTGGATAATAAAGCTCCCTCACCTGAAGAGGGGCAACTCATTTTGTACAGTAGTCCTATTCGTGACAATCGGCGCAGATTGATTCCGAGAATAAATCATATTCTAGTCTACGAAACTAGACGACCACTTTAAACATTCTCCACTAAAGTTCAGTCAATGGCATAGATATGATGAGAGATAAGTGACTGCTGTATTTGCCGTCTTCCTGGAACGATCGGGCCAATTTAGCGAAAAGAATGTCAAACTTGCATGCACAATGAATGTCAAAACACAATAGCTAGCTGTACCTGTATTTAATTACCGTCTTGTTGCCGAGTACATTTATAAAACAATTACGTTTATAGTAGAAAATTATCGAAAGTTTTGCGAAATTTAGAAAAAGCTCCGAATTTAATGAAAAAACGTTTTTTTAATTCTTTATGTACGACGAAAAAAAAACAGCTTACGAGTTAAAAGAACTGTTAGCACTTATAATCAACAATGTAATATAGGCATTTATGTGCATTGCAATTACATGGTGGTTAATGCAATTCGTTATCTATCACCAATAAAGGAACTGCAAGATAGCATTCAACATTTTATTGATACACAAATTCACGCACCAAATGCAAATGTTAAATGAAATACACATAACTATGATTTTTAATTGCTTTAATTGCTTGCTATGAAAGTATATGCAATAATTATTATTTTAAAAACCTCAACTGGTAGGCCTACTCGAAACCAGCACCCGAATCTTCCTTCGTACTGGTGCATCTATAATCGGTGTTTCATAATACTAAGGCAAAAACTGGTCAATTTTTGTCGTAGAAACACGATCAAAAACATAATCTGCATCAGGAAAATGAACAAATTTCAAATACAGTAAAATAAATACTCTTAACGATTGAGTTTATTTCAAAGAGAAAAATCAGCAATACAAAACACAAAACAAAATAAAATAATCATAATAAAATGTTGACCGGATGACAATTATCGGATTACCTGTCTAATGGAGCGGAACAAGCAGCGCATTATCATATTCACTAATCTGAATTCCTGGCCCGGTGCTCGAGTTTGAATAGAGATTGCTCTACTGGGCTTTGCTCTACCTGGAAAGGTGATGTAAACTCTGGCGGGGAACGATTATAAATAATTACGAAATAAATCTATATTTTTTTACCCCAGAATAATCCCCTGTTTTGACATAGTTGTACCTATTTAAAAAAAATGTAAACATATATGCCATAGGCCTACACACATCGTGCGGAAATCCTATTTACGACTTTTGTGAATTTACTACGTTCCCATATAAAAAATTAAAATGGAAGGCAAAATATTCTGAAGCCAAACAACCACTGGGTATCATAACGTAAAATTGCATCCGCCATTGATTTGTATTGCTCAAAAGTTAACCGGAAGACAAACTTCATAATTTTGAAATAAAATTTCAATCTTAAGTTATTTTGAATTTAAAGGCTACGGCCAGCTAGGCAAACAAAACAGGCATTGTCTTTAATCGTTACGTAGGCTTAAGCTAAACTATGAACGCAAAATAATGTTTTGGTTGCAGGCTTTCCAAAAATCGCTGTTTAATATTTTTAAACATGGCTATAGAAAAACACACGCATTGTAGGCTGATAAGTGACAGATAACGTGCGGATTCAATGGATTGAATATTACACCTTGTGACCTTCTTATGTAGGATTTTCATTATTGACGGTCGGATGCTCCATCATGACGTAACTACTCTGAGAACACTGGAAAGAAGTCGTCGAAGTCTTGCTAACTTCTCCAATTCTCCTCACAGCCATCCTTACTTGTGGACTGAAACGCGTTGCCCGGTGTAAGCAGCGAGTTCGGGGACAAGTCACATAACGTTATGTCACAGTCATGTCATCTTCTTCCGCTTTCCTCCAGTGTCGTATCATCTCTTCAGAGGTTGATTCCAATGATGACCTTAAAAAAATGAATAAGTAAGCGACTTAAAATATAAATGAAGGCATACGAATGGGCAAGGAAGTCGATTTTATCAATCGATATTTGTTATTGACAAAATAATATTCCGATTATATCCCCAGTAATGTTATCATCCAGTAAATCGATTTTTTTTCTATAGAATCTATAAAAATAAATAAATTGATTTTAAATTTTAAATAGCCCTGTAGCAGGGACTGGATACCCCCGGGATGGAATACCCCCCGGTATCCCAGCTCTAGGGATGGGATACCCCCCCGGTATCCTAGCCCTAGGGCTGGAGTACCCCACGCAGGGATGGAATACCCCCCACGATATAACGTGTATAAAGACAGAAGGGGGTACTTGGTCCCTAGGGATGGGATACCCCCCACGATATAACGTGTATAAAGACAGAAGGGGGTACTTGGTCCCTAGGGATGGGATACCCCCCACGATATAACGTGTATAAAGACAGAAGGGGGTACTTGGTCCCTAGGGATGGAATACCCCCCACAAAATTACGTGTAATAAGACGGAAAGGGGGTACTTGGTTCCTAGTGATGGGAAACCACCCACGACATAACGCGAAGAAAGACGAAAGGGGGTACTTGGTCCCCTGGGGCCCGATTCATGTACATCGAGTTGCCCCGCGCTAACTCTCGCTAACCCTACCCCGGTCTTGCCCCGCCTTACCTCCGCGAGTTAAATTGCGATTCATGAAGCCGAGGTAGGCTGAGGCAAGGCTGGGTTAGCCAGAGTTAGCGTTGACCAATCAGAGAGCAGTGACGTCACGGATTTAATGACGTCACGCTACAATTTTGTGTCACTGGCCGCATGAACGCGGATTTCAGCCACCGAAAAGAAGAATGCGTATCTAATTTCTGTCAACACAGCTGTTGCTGTTGTGATGTAAACAAGCTAGTGTCAGTGTAACTCGACGTAAAGTCAGCACTAGGGCTAGCATTTCAATCGTAAGCTTCTGGTTTTGGAGAAATATGGAAACGAAAGCTGCTAGGTCCGTCTAGACCTAATTGGTGCCCCATTTTACCATTAAAGAAGAGTTTATTTTGGTCCGAGATTGATTTCTCCAGCCCTGACATCCATCCACAAGGACCAAACTCAGGAGCAATTGAAATGTAAGTAGTCCTTGGTATTTTTTAACAAGTTATTTCTGAAAAGGGGGCCACCGGGGCAGGTAGCGGTTTTATCCATTACCGGAGGAAAGGGTGGTCTGGGGCGCGGGGAATTTTTGGAGGGGGGGCCTAGGCCTAGCCTCCGTGGATTTTTGGTTGGGTGATATGGGTAGGGCTACACCGGGGTTTCCAAAAAACCTGGTTAGGAGGCATTGCCTTTTAAATAAAAAAATTTAATTCTTTATTTAGAAAGTCCTTTTTGGATTAGGCCATCCCCGGGGGCTAAAAAGGCCCCCCCCTTTTTAAAATATTTGAAAAAGGTTTGTTTTTACAAAATATATAAAACCCGGAAAGGAGGTTTTTACGAAAAGGGCAAGAGGGTTGGGAAACCCTCTAAAATTTTCTAACATGGTAGCTACCGTTAAATATTTTTTTTAGTGGGGCACATTCAGTTTAATTTTGGGTTGGGATTACAATTTTTAATACACCCATAGGTTTGTTTTTTGGGCCCCCCTGTGTAAACCCAAAATTTTTTAAGGTTATGTTGGGCCCTTTAATTTTTCCTTGAAAGGGGCAAATTGTTGGACATAAGAATTTTAAAAAAATTTTACTGGGGGGCAAGATTTTGAAAAGTTAAATTTAACAACAAAGTAGGCTAGGGTTAATTTGGCCTAGCTGTCTATTTAAAGTTAAAAAATTTTTTATGCAAATTTTTACCTTTTTTTCTTTTACCGGAAACAAATTTTGATGTTGGCTATTTTTAAATTTATTTTTACAAAATTAAAAATTTACAAAGTTTATGGTTTAAATATTTGTCTAAAAATTTTAACACCAAAAAGTTGTGGGGTTTTTTCATTAGGGGGGCTTAAAAAAAATGAAAATTTTGGTTTTTACCGAGGTTTTTTTTTTTAGGGTCCAAATTTTTTTTAAACCCCCCTTTTTAAAACCCAAATGATGAAAACCTGTAAAATCCCCTTTGGTTCATCGACAATTAATATGTTTTAGGGGTTTTATACCATGGCCTAAGGTGCCATGGAAAGAGGGTCTTCAATTTGGTTTCCAGGCCGAGATTGTGGCCCCGAACCGGTAATTTTCCCCAAGGCCTATAATGAGGCTAAAGGGGTTTAAAAATTTAAATTTTTAAAACCTTTCCCTTTCTCAGTAATATGGACCCAAAAACCCATAGAAAAATTTTTACGGGTTTGCATACTTGGCAAACCTGAAAAACCAAAAACCCGTTTTACCACTTTCCCGCATCTCCTGAACCTTTGTACTGCATCACAGCCCAAATTAAATAAACCCTATCAATGGGGGCATAAAGAAGTACAGATAAAAAAATCGAAAACCATACTATTCACTTTGAGGGGAATTTTAAAGATTGTTTTGACTGAAAAATTTTCAAAAATATTAAAATTTCCCTCAATTTGCCCATGTTGGTTGCTAGTAGGCTAAAAAAGAAATGTGTTTTACTTTCATACTTTAAAAAAAATTTTTTCCTTCCAGGATATTATGCATATGCTACCAGGGTGTTTGGGTTTTGAGGGTTTCATGGCCAGCTTTATTTTTCCATGGGCCAAACCCAAAATACCAATTAGCACTTACAGCATCACCTGATAACCGTATACACACATATCCCTTTGTATTCTTTTATTATAATAAACTATTATAAAAAAAACCATAGGGTGGGTACAAAAGGGTCTTTTACTGTTTAACCCTGAAAAAATAAAAAAAAAATTTAAAATTTTCCACCCGTGTTGAAAATTTTTTAGTTCTGGTTTAAAAAATTTTCAACTTTCGTCATAACCAATGAGGAAGGAATTTTTTTAAAGAACGATCCTTTTCTGGGAAACTTTTAAAGGAACTGTTCCTTTTTTTGGTTGGGAAATTTTTAGTGTAATGTTAAAATTTTTTAAGGAACTAAAGTTCTTAAAACTTCCAGTTAAAATTTAAAGGAGCCGATTTTGTACGGGAACCATTTTCAGTATCCTTTAGCAAACACTTACCCATTATGTAATTTTAATTTTATACATATATCATCATGATTCATCCCCTACCGCTCACCTTTCTCTTTACAGCTTACGCATACATAAAAAGTAAAAGGGACTTTTTAAAGGAACTTTATTTCCCTTTTTTATGGGGAAAACTTGAATTTTTTTAGGGGTTAGGCTGTAAAAGGAAACTTGAACTTAAAAAAGTTATTTTTTAATTGATAACCTAAATTTTTTAAAAAGGAAAACTTCCCAAGTAGACTAACGATCACCGGGGAAAATTTTGGGGCCCTACTGAAAAATGCAAACGTAGGAAGGATAGGTTTTGGGGGGAAAAAGAATTGAAAGTGATGGGTCCAGGCAGAAAATGTTTTTGGGTAGGCTGTTTTGTATATGGGCTGTTCTCCTGCATGCTGAATAAAGTGTTGGGGCCTTTTCCACTCCAAAAAAATCGTCCTACCACAGCTGGAGTGACTGATTTAAGGGAGCACACGATAATCGAATTCAAATACAATTTCGGAATAAATAATAAAAATATTTTGCTGCATATATATGAAAGAAAATATTTAAAAAGCTTTTCCCAGTACATCACAGTCACATCACCTAAAAAACTACCGGTATTTCTTTGGTGAATGAAATGACATTTTTCATATTTTTTACCAAAAAATTTGGGACGGTACCGGGACTAAATTGACCCTTTTTTGACGTTTTAAGAATGTTGATTTCCGTTTGTAAAAAATTTTAAAAATTTTAGAAAAATTTCATTTGATAATGCAGATATTTTGATTATTTAAAACCGGAACTTTTTTTTAACTTTTGCATCCTTTACTAAAGTAAGATATGGAAGTTAAAGATTTTTTTTAAAGTATTTTTTTATTTACTTGACGTATTTGGATATGCACTACATTGGGCCGGGGTTTTTGCATCAGGTGTGACAACTTAAATTTATTTGATATGTTATAAAAAAAAAAAATATCAGGGATACCGGTCATAAAAAAATATTTATGAAATATGAAAAAATTTAAGTTGAAATTTATGGATTAGCCCATAGGCCTATATATTTAAATGGGCTTTGCTGGCATTTGGGCAGCCTTGGTCTGTGGCGGCGGAGAAGTTGCGGTTTTTGTCAAGAAGAGAACAAATGGACGCTCAAACGCCAATCTGGAAAAAATTTAATCAATAGTACATATATTTGGTGTTTTTGGCCTAGAAAAACATTTAGCAAGCTAATCTAGTAAATTTTTTGAGACAGGGGCCTACTGGGCCAAAGATTCTGGGTTACGGCTACCCAGACACTTTGACGAGCAATTGAATAACCCGGGAATGTAACAGCTTAGCTAAGCTTGAAGGTACGCTACTAAAAAAAGTTGATTTTTGGGGACAGGCCTAACGTAAATTATTTTTGTGGTGACATGTTGCCCCTTATAACAATTTGGACTTGTCTTACGGATCAACTAAATAAATCTAAGATACAATCATAAAGTCCAAGGCTTCTATCGTAGATTCTAGGGGAAAACATAGGGAGCCTGTAACCATTTACGACTTGACCCCGATACGAATATCAATGATTGCTAGGCTATTAAGTTGGGTAGGTACCTATAAAGTTTAAAAACATTTCACAATGACATACGAGTCAAATTTGTTACGATTTAGGGCCAGGTAAGTCAAAAAGATTTCGATTTGTTTCAAAACTTCATGTTGAAAGGGACTAGTGGGGTTTTGTCGACCTACTGTACTGGCATACACTCGAAAGTCAAAGTCAAACAAAGGTAAAATTTGAGGGAATTAAAAAAATTATACAATATCCCTTGAAACCTTTCCACAAGAAATACCCCGAGTGTCTTTGCCGACCCCCCCGTGGGGTGATCTAATCAGTAGGCCCGGCTTTAGTTCTTAGGGCTAGTTTGGTAGGGTGGGTTTACCCAAAAAATTAGGCCCCAGCCCCCAGGCCAGGCCCCGATGAGAAAAATATGAAACTAGCTAGGTTAATGTTAAAGAAAAAATCAACTAGACTAGGGCTAGTAGGCCACCCTAGGGTAACTAAGCTGAGAAAGGCTAGTATGTAGGCTATATATGGCATCAGGTTTTTTCTCGCTTACAGGCAGGGGCCCAGTCTAGGCCTTGGGGAGAGAACCCAGATGGCCCTAGGCTAGGTATAGGGGGAGGCTCCCCCGGACCTCTTTGCATAGGCCCCTATAAGCAGGCTAGGGGTAATTGGTGGACCAAGGCTATTTTTTTAAAGGGGTTGCCTATGAATTACAAGTCTAGGTTAGCTAGAGATCTAGGCCCACCCATGGGGTTTTGCTAGGGCCCGGCCAGGCTAGGGCTGCCCGAGCCTAGCTAGCTAGGGTTAGTGTGGCCTAGGGCCCTAGGAGGGCTACCCATTATGTTATTATAGGTACCTTTTAAATTTTAGGGGAAATATGCGTCTAGATGAAAATGAAAACTTTCAATTTTCTTTAAAACATAGAGGACACAAGAATAAGAAATAACACTTTTAAGGTTAGGTAATAACGTGGTGTACGTCACCCTTTTTACGGGCACAGTTTTTAACTCTTCTTTTTTTGCTTCAGACTGGTGACGAAATAGAACATTTCCCATAGGGCGCAATATTTGAATTTTCGAATAAATTAATACTAATATTCCTTATGTATCATATGTAATATTGTTAAAACAACGGTGTCCAAATAACCCAAATTTAGCCTAGTGAAATACGATGTTGCCATTCAAAATTTCATTCCCTTTCCCCTGCCCAACCCCGGAGGTAGCGGGGTTTAAAAATGAGCTGGGGGGGTAAAGGGGGGGCAATCTTCATGAATACCGATTTTAGAGTTACTTTCCCCCCTCCCCTTTTCCCCTCTTTAACCTTTCCTCCCGGGGTAGCGGTACATGAAAACGGGGCCAGGATGGACTTCCCCCCACGATAAACGTGTATAAAGACAAAAGGGGGTTTACTTAGTCCCGGATCAAAACTCCATTTTGTCTTTTTACGCGAAAATATGGGGGATTCCATCCCTGGAGACAAAATAAACCCATTTGTTTATTACACGTATTTTGTGGGGGGTTTATCCACCTTGGGACCAAGTTCCCCCCTTTTGTCTTTTTTACAGTAACGGGGGGGTATCCCTTCCCTGGGACAAATACCCCTTTCTCCTTTTTAAAAGTTTATCTGGGGTACCCCTCCCTAGGGAACAAAACCCCCGTCTGTCTTTAACCTCTTGTTCTTTATTGCATGTTAAAAATTTACATTTTCAATTATTGGTCAAGCCCCCAATGAGCTGGCGGCTCGTATAGGGGCTTTCAGCAATGGGTTACCCTTACCCTTTATGTTTTTAACTTGGTTCTAGACGAATTAAAAAATTTTATAAGTATTTTAAGTATGCTTACCCAGAATAATATCTAAGTGGTTAAAATATATCTGGTATTAGAAAAATTACTATTTCACACTCTCTTCGGGGCAGGCATATCTGTACCAGGGAAAGATCAAAAAGAAATAAAAAATTATTTTTTAAACCCCTTATATCGTGGGAGGGACCATCCTAGGGACCAAGTACCCCCTTCGTCTTTATACCGTTAATCGGGGGGGTATCCCCTCCCAGGGGCCAAATACCCCCCTTTTGTCTTTATTCCCCTTTTTATCGTGGGGGGTATCCCGTCCCTAGGGACCAAGTACCCCCTTCTGTCTTTATACACGTTATATCGTGGGGGGTATCCCATCCCTAGGGACCAAGTACCCCCTTCTGTCTTTATACACGTTATATCGAGGGGGGTATTCCATCCCTGCGTGGGGTACTCCAGCCCTAGGGCTAGGATACCGGGGGGGTATCCCATCCCTAGAGCTGGGCTACCGGGGGTATCTCATCCCTAGAGCTGGGATACCGGGGGGTATTCCATCCCGGGGGTATCCAGTCCCTGCTACACCCCCACTGTTTTCAACGCAGGCGAGTGAGTTGCACCCGTGCAGCCAATCCGTGCAACATTACGTCATCACGTTTAATCCCATATGGGCCGCATTTCACGACCAGGCATTGTGTTCTCATGGTATTATGTTTTTGCACTGCAGCCACTGCAAATTGCGATGGAAATATTTCCTCTTTAAAGTTTGTTCATTATTATTTATCATGAATTTTATATCTCAATATTTCGAACGAATCAATGGTATTGTCCAGCTTTGTAAATCAGTTTTTATAAAAATTACTATAGAATATTAAATTAGTAAACAAAAATCGATCTCGTTGTAAAACGAACACATTTTTGATTTGGTCAATTATTGATTTGTAAGTCATTCTATATTATTGATCAGTAACAATCGTTTTTTCGATAACTTTTTAATATCGACAAGCCCCTACTAATACACTCATTCACAGTTTCGATTTGCCATCTCTATTCACCACTGCCTCCTAGATGTACGTCGTGGCTGGAGCCACGACGAACATCTAGGAGGCAGTGCTATTCACATTTATCTCATTAGGGTCCAATAAATTTAGCATCAACGTTTTCCGTAAAAAAAAGGGATTTATATCCATAAATCTAGCATAGAATAAGCAAATAATAATATTATTCTTTGTTTCAAATTTGTTTAATGTAAAAAATACGTGTGACATGTCAATTATTTCTGCCTTGACTGGAATACAAAACTAAGCCTGCAGGCTGGTATATAGGTAATTCCATTCCCCACCCCACCCCGCTGCTATTTGAGCGAGCAACAGTTTTTATATAGTCGTTGCTTAGCAGGATACACATTTAATTACAGGTGAGAGATTTGTAATGCCAATTTGAACATATTTTTCGTTTCTCCGTTTTCTCGTCGTTTCCCCCCAATTATTCCTCGAACATGTTATTGTACGAACGGAAATAAAAAGGCCCAAACATGGCAACGCCGGCTTTTTATTGGACTAAACTCTAAAGAATGGCCACTCGCAATTTTTAATTCGTCGAACAGAATAGTAATTATCTTAAAAGAAAACAATATTTACATTTTTTGTGGAAAATTGATAAACTGATATTCCTTTAAAATTAATAAGTTATGTAGCATATTGACAGTTGACTAGATAATGGAGACATGCCCAATGTAATTTTCTTGAATAAAAGATCGGAAAAGTTTTCGATCAAATTATTATGGCAGGAAATTAGGTTGAACAGCTGTTAATTGTGGAGCGTAAAGCGAGCGCAGTGATCTTACCGAAAACCTCATTTTGATTACTAGAAAAATAGCTAGAAAGTTATGTTTTTCGTCTGCTCGCTCTCTACCGGACAAAACAGCCTATTTATTTATTTAACTTGATTTACAAAAGAAGGACCACAAAAACTTAACATAATTGTACATATAAATGCACATAATAAAAAACAGTAGTTCATTAACCAACTGAAAACTTTGAAATACTTTACAACAACAATGTAGGCTTCAATAAGACAATATTAATTAAATCATTTTGAAATGTATATTACAAATTTGTGAAATATTTTTCTCGACGCATTTTTCATTCAGGTTTCGAAATCGGACGTCGAAAAAATATAAATCGCTCATTTGAATTAAAAAATATGGAAGATTTTCCAAATACGCTCATCCAACAATACGACTATTCAGAGTACAGACTGCTAATTAAACAAGGCCGAATCAAGCCCTGACTTATGGGGGGGGGCGATGTTTTGTAGGACTCCCCACATGTCCTAGAGTGGCTCATTATGAGTGACCTAACGGTTGACGCGCCCCTAATCCAAATAAACCAAACTAATGCGAGCATGCATAGAACCCCCGTCCCTTGGTATCATACGGCATCAATATCATACGCTAAAACATGCAAACGGCGGAAAGGATAACAAGTAGTATTTACAAAATACAAGTTCGTTCAAATTCTAAATCAAATAAATATTTTGTGTACCTTACATAAATTTGTTTGGTACTTGTTTATTATAGAGACCCCCTCGAAAAGGAAAGTATGTTAGTGGGGTTGGGGGGGGGGGCATTAAGTGCGTTGCCGTGGTCAGCTATTTTTTTTTAAATTTGCTTGCAAGTAGGCTACAATATATAAATACACTCACATCACATACACATTAGTGGGTTGAGTCGACCGGGGGGTGGCGGCGGGACGGGATATGGTAATGCGTGTGGTGGCGATTGCGAGCAGTGCCCACGACCGCGGTCACCATCCATCGCCACGCACTAGCGTCGTTGATGGGCATGGGAAAAGAAAGGCTTGGTTGGTACAAAATACGATTCCCAAAAAACAAACAAATATAATATATGACGTGCAAGAATAAACTTACTTGTGACAAATGAAAACAGTAGTACTAACCTGTGTGGCTGTGGAGAAGATGCAGACATGGACATCCATTCCTGGTGACTGGTACACTTGCTTCTTGCTGTCACAACATTTGCACTTGAACTACACTACACACAGTTCGCAGCTTCCGTTGGAAGATTATAAAAATGCCACTGCCCCCCACTCCTGCCCCTTTGTATAAAATTCAAAAGCACAATGCATGCGACGATGACAGTTGGACCGGTCAGACGCGCCTGTCGCCGCAGGTAATGAAGGATTTTCCAGGAATTTAATATCAATGGAGTGCATTGAGTAGATGAACCACACTTCTGTGGTGGTGGTTACTATTAAATATTTGGCATATCATTTGAAAATCTTTTTACCAACTTACTACTAGTAAAACAACCAATATTTTCCGTTCCAACATGACTGTTACTTGTTATGTGGGCGTTCGTAATAAAATATTACTGCCCTTTGAAGTCGGGGATTTCTAAAAGTATTTTGTTGAAGACTCTTCCCTATCGTCGTTACCCCGTACACTCTACATAAGTTCAGTTTCTATTTCTAAATATCGACATTTCTAGCGTTTTGCGATTTTTAATACACAGGGTAAGGTTTTGCTGTTACTTTGAGCGATTTTGTCTGTCTGACAGTCAACAGAGCATAATACTCACACAATGCCAGCTTATTTTATTATTAATGTTGGAAATTAATTCATAACTTAGATAAAAAGACCGCTCTGAGTCATCTCAGTATGCGTATGAGTTATTAACCGCAATAAAAATTACAGTTAAAAAAATATTAACATGACGAATCTTAATTTCGGTTTAGTAAGACCTTAGAATGCACTTACTTTAAAGATCGAAGGGTCGGGTATCGGGGATGAAATAGTAGCTGTCTACAGCATATACTACAACTATATTATTGTTAGCATTTTTACTATTTTATTTCTTATGAATGACGTTAAATGAGAAAATTGCTTATTGCACGGAACAATTGAAAAAATAACTCTGAGCATCATTGCCATTAAAAGACAACAAGTTGACTCGTAAATGGCACTACGTATTTAATAATGATAATAATAAATAATAATAATCAATGCTTTCAGTTTGCGTTTCTTGTATCACCTTCCAAGAATCGCTAATCTTACAAAAGCCAGATTCAAACCAAAGAAAAATTACGTGCGGCACATCATGGATTAGATTAGTGTGTGATGCATGCAGTGCGGTGCAAAATATAATATTGCATCTCAAATAATATGCGTCGCATGTTATGCATTTTGAAATTTGATAGGCTTATTTGCCTTCGTATCATAGTTAAAAACTCCATGGTAAGATTATACCATTGAGTATAGAACCTTTACCCAATGATTATACCTTTGCTCTTCAGGACACATCAAAGCGTAGTGATAAGTCGATCAAAACTACAATATACATCACACATTTGGAGCGGAGTCAACTAGACAATGTGTGTGTGTGTGTTACTACAATGCAATGATTGCATTGATGTGACAACTGACAACACAATAAACATTAAACCACTAAAACACTAAACATAAAATACATAATCAACAACAATAATGAATAATTAACATTTTATGTGTGAAGTAATTAAACCAATTATTACTGTGCCAATCCGAAGCCAATGTTCAATATCCGAAATCATCTTCCTTTTAATTAACTTCCCCTGGGGATACTTTAAAATAGTGGGTTTAATAAGATCACACTCAAATCCCTTCAGATTATCCTTGTATTTTAAGTATGAACGATCTTATGATCTTATGTCGAATGCATTACACTTTGCTACTTTTGTGCATGATTGTTGTTTCACACCGAGCCTATGGGCTCTTATTGAAAGAATGATATTTTGTCTTTGGGGAGGAAACTCTTTTTTACTTACAGATTGAGTTGAAGTATGAACGACAAATTTAAATTTATCGTGGGAAAATTGCCCAGGGTGCCTACTAGGTATCGTGTAGGCCTTTTGGAATTCGATTGTGACGGTTTTATCCGAGGAAAAACCACTGCCTCCGTATGCTTTTTAATTCATTGTCTGTTGAAATGTATTACTAGACTTGCAGGCTCACTTCATATGGCACATTATACACTTAGATATATAAGAAAACACAAACTATTCTTATATATTATGTCAGCGTCAGTTTCTGTTCCATCTAGCAGGTTGCGGTTTATAATATCAATAACAAAAGGACCTCGGAATGTGAGAGAAGATGCGAGACTGCAGAGGAATGTAGCCTACTTGAATCATGAACTTTTTAACCACAACCATATTGCCCAACTAGCAACTACCATACTTAGTACTTAGCATAATGTTTTTACTCCAATAAGTAATTAAATCAAACAGCGTTTCAAACAATTACGAAATCCACAATTCAAAGCAATAATGTTTTGTAAAATACAAACTGTGTGAGGCGGACTACTGTCTCGTGTCTGTCTTGCATTCATGCGTGCAATCGCGGTCTTTCACCCGCACTAGAATAGCACGTGATTCAAAACCAATTCATCATGTACATTTCTCCTCTTTGACTGTCAAATATTTTACTAGGTTATTTCTACATTTTAACATTCACTGTTCAAAATAAAATAGATTGCATTTAATATAGTTTATTTTTAATCTTCTTACGTATAAGCCATCTAATAAATAAATACATTTCTATTAAATAACCATGTTAAATATCCGTTCCAGAATGCTTCAAATGTGACAGCCTTCATAATAATAGTTTCCTCCACTGTACGAAGAAGTTTTTGTTTTAACAATGCCGAAAATATTGTAAAATTATTAATAATTGCAGCATGGTGAATAAAATATATGCTCTCAATAAAAAATAATAATTGATCAAGTATATCTAAGTGACCAGAATATCTCGATAACGTTTTGTAAATTACAGTTTTAGTTTTGATCATCTTTTTCCCCCTTTGGCGCCAATGTGATATTCAATTTATGAGTCGTATTTGTTGTCAATCAGAAGAGCTCCATCTACCATAGATTCCACACACTGTTCTGTAGCTGCGAGTTTTGACATGTGCAGCTAGGAACGCTAGTGTAGTATGACGAACTACGACTCCCGGAGATCAACGAACGTTTCCGAAAGAGAATCACGCACTAGTGAATTACTTTTCAAGCACAATGACAACTCGGGCCGTTCCGGGAGACAGCCGAGTATCTCCGAGCGCCGTTTCACGCACGCTGCATTGATTCTCTCGCGTTTGATTGGCTATCCCGAACTCTCAAGCTAATGTGATTGAAAACACACCGAGAAAGCACCAGCACTTGAATAACCACGCGCTACATGCGCCTGACCGTGCATTAAAAATGCGGTCTTTTCTAACAGTGTAGTAATTGTAATCCAATGTAAATATGCACCGCAATGTACAATTTGGATAAACGGTTTATGGGGAACATTCAGAGTATATCTATAATGAACCAGACGTAATGGATACACGAGACTCGCAATTTTTGGATATTGTTTCGATATCATAACTTGGGAAGAGTCAACAAGTACGTCATCTAGGTATTCCTTATCGTCTAACAACCAAATCTTATGTACTTGTGTTAGATGTAATTTTTTAATCCAGAAATCAATCTTCGCATCAATTAAATTGTCAGAAAAATCGTTAGGATTATTGTTAGGATCTGCCTCACGTAGATTGACTATAGACCATTCGTCTTCACTATCTACAAGATCGACTACCATATTCTTTTGGTCTAGACATTTGGCAACTGCACCACCTTCTGTTGGTTTAGGCAAACCAATACCCAATGGTTTAATAACATTCAAAAGTGTTGGGACCGGTAAAGATGTTAAGGTTTTATTTAAATGACTAATCTTGTTGATTGTTGCAGATTTCTTTGATATTTTTTACCTATCCTTGGAGAAATTAGATAGACCTTTTTTACTCCCTCTAGGGCGGCCGCGGGGATTATTAATTTTGGAAAAGTTAAAACCTTCTTGTATACTATTTAAACCAGTCTCTAGAGACACTCCAACCGTTATTGCAAGGATTTTAAAAGATGGTTCGTTACTGCTTTGCTTGGTTAGGTATGATGGTTTGCTACTAATAATACCCACGCCTAATGATGGTTGTGTTTTGCAAGGTGGCATGCGATAGGGGGTTGCAACATCACACATAGACTTAGATGCCTTGGCACTTAAATCAAGTGGGAAATCATCGACATACAAGCTCAATGGAACTGTAACATTGTCTGAATTTGAATCAGAACAAAAGCCATTGATTATCCTTGTAGAAACCTTGGTTAAATCTAGAGGAAAACCGGTAGATGTGTCTTCAATTAAAAGATTTTCATTTGCTAATGATGGCTGCAGGATATTATTTACATTGTCATTGATAGGCCTACTGCCTCCCATTTCCATTTTGTTTTGTAAAATATCAACAAAATGTGTACTACTTAGGTTAGTAATTTTAGAAACATCATTTGACCGCATACAATCATAAAAAGTGTTAATAATGGAAGCAAAATTATTAAATTCAGCAGTGCCACATTTAGACATGAATGACGCAATCGGCTTCAGTACTTCAATGGCAGCCTTAAATCTTTTATTTTGACTTACTGGATGGGTTGAAACCGGTAGGCTCTTTCTATTGTCTATGAAATTGACGGTTGCCATAGAGGTTCCTACAGGTGTCAATGGGCAAGATTGAAAAGTTTCTTTCTTCCAGAGATCTGGGATCATTGCAGGATCGAACATACAAACACCACTTTCTCTCTGCGCAAATGGCCTTCAAATTCCAACTCGACACCTTCTCGCGGTTTGGCCCGTGAATAGGGGAGTTTCACTCCCTGAAACTAATGGCGAGCTCTGGGTCGTCGTCGGGGAACCCCGTCCCTTTGACTACCTCCCCGACGGCGACGACAAAGACAACACGGACTTATGATGACACAGACGGAGACGACCACGACGTGGGGGAACCCTTGCCCTCCCCATATGCTTGTGGCTGGTTCTGACCAGCACAGGCCTGTCCACCCCTTGTCCCCCCGCGTCATCCCTTACGTCCCTCCCTTCGTCTCGATTAGCCAAGTTGCATAAATATGAGACGTAAAGCAATATCCAAAAAAAAAAAAAAAATGTGAACAAGGCAAATGGTGTTGTAAAAAAAATGTACACGAGCATTTCATACAATCATCACTTATATTGTAATGATTATCTTTTACATTAACTTGGTTGAAAATAGGATCAAACTCAAATTTGTAATCATCATTTTCCAACTTTTGTAATTGATTAAAGGTCTTTTTTGATACATTTTGAGTGCAAACATCAGAAATTTGCCTATGTAGTTCATCATTACATTTAGTATTCAAAAATGTTTTATTCTCCTTAAATGACTTTTGGCAGTAAAATGTTTCTAAAGTCGCGACAAAATACATCAGTCTTTCTACTGTCTCGTGTATGTGGTAGGTACTTCTGATGAAGGTTTTAATTTTCTGATTGTAACTTTCAATCCGATTATTTGTGTTATTGCCCAAAGTTGGGAGGTGTTTCTTAAATGCCATAACCCACATTTCTTTTATTGGGTGCCAATTTTTTAAAAAGGAATCTACAAACTGATTCGGAGCTATACCTACCAATGAATCTACATTTGTCAAATATTCAGTTTCAGTAAAAGAAAACAAAATAGTCTGGGATGCTTTAAAAACTTGATCTTTAACCAATCTTGCAAAACCGTCTGCATTAAGTCGTTCTTTGATGCGTTTCAAAACATGAAATTTACATAATAGGATGCTACTTTGCGGTAAAAGCTTTGATAGTATATTGATCTCTGCAGCATCCTTATCAACCATAATAACTTTACAGTTATCTTTGACTACTTCTGTCAGAGACAGAATCTTTTCAAAGGCACGGTGTAGAAGCTCCTCATTTTCTTTACGTACAAAAATATAACAAACAGGCCTTCCTACGGTTGTGCCATCTTCACACAACACTACATACATAGGATAATCTTCAACGTTTAACTCTTTCCGGCTCGGTGGTTACCGATGTTGACCACCAACTTGCTGATTTTATGTACTTTAATGCATGGTGGATAGCATCAATAACCACCTTTCTACGGAAAATACAGACTTCCCTTTATACTACAGTTTTTATCCCAAACTTGTGAAGTGTCTGGGAGAGATTTTATGGATAAATCAAAATAGCAAAGTGTAAAAAATGATAAAAACGGGCAGTTTTTATGAATGTCCCGGAATTTTGGTTCATTCATAACTAGAGATAGAGTTGAGATAAAATTGAAACAAAAATGTAACCAAAAGAGAAAAAAAATGGATTTTTGAAAATTTTGACTCCGAAAATTTGTCACTGCTAATTTCGAATTTACAACCATTCCAAAATTTTGACCAAAACCCCCCAAAAAATATATGAAAATTATTGAAAAAAAACAAGGAATTTTATGAAATGATTAATTTTGAGAAAAAATTAACAATTAATTTACGTACCGTCAACAAATAAAATGTCCGAGTACTTATTTTCTAAAGCTCTCATATACGGTGTTTGAATTAATAGATACTGAAGTGTGTTGTCAGGATCTATCTCTATACAAATATTATTACCATGCACTTCCCCGAGTTTCATGAGTTTATCTATTAAAACTGTACTCAATGAACGATCTCCAATTTCATCAAATTTACGTTTACGACGTATATTTTCAACGACCTTTGAGAGAAGACGTTTACCAGTTTTGTTAAAATCAAACTGTTTAAACTCTTTAGTTTCAATTTTATGATCAATTAAATCCCCCATGGCCACAGCTTCCTTTATATCAAGAAGACGCTGATCTGGGTAGTGCTGAAACAATTCGGGACCTACTTCTTGACTTTCATTTACAGAAATCACTTTATTGACATGATAACATCCGGATGTTTTTCTGTAGGCTACTTTAACCGTAACTGGACACTTCTTTGCGTTATAACACTGGTTAGTTCTCAAGTGTTTACCCCTAACCCGAGGAAGTCCTTGGTGTTCACATCAATATGTAACTGCCATGTAAGGATGAGTAGAATCTGTACCACAATTTAATTTTGAGGAGTGGTAAATAGACATAGGATGATTTCCTGCAGCACACCAATTATCAAATGAGTGTGAAAAATCATTAAAAGTATTAAAAGAGGTGCCTGTCCCAAACAGAGGTGCACCCCCACCAAATAAGCGTTTTGATTGACTATTCTGTTTGTTTGTTTGAATGAACGATTCACAATATGTTCTTGGCTCATTCACCTGGCTGTGGTTTTTGGGTTTTGAAATTGCTGGTATGACTTTGTTCTGAGACCTAGTACTGGACTTTTTACTTACTCGTACTATTGATTTTGTAGGATTAAATGTTTGCTTTTTATCCTGAAGGCTAATATTGTGTGTTTTTATTGTGTCTGTGTGTGTGACTGATGTGTATTTTTTATATTTAGGCATAGACTTAATGATTGGTAGGACTTTCTTAAAATTGTTGGCATGATTAGGTCTAGGTCTAATCTGTTCTGGCTTGTTCCTACTCCTTTTGTTTATAACAACTGTCCACTCACTGTCAGATGTTGATAGCTGTAAAACCTTTTCTTTGAGGGTGGAATCTGGCTTCAGGGAATTGAACCCGACAGAGGTCTATGTGATGGTGGAGGAGCTGGCTTTAGAAGGGGTGCAGTGAGGCTGTTTATAAAAACTGGTGGAGGTCTTGATAGAGACGGAAGATTTAGTTTCAGGGAAAGTAAGATCTAGCTGAAGGAAATCTAAACCAAAAGTGTTGGCCTTAATGAGGGTGGAAAGTGGCTGGGAATTGATCCCGGAAGTGCTAGCAATAGTGGGGGTGGAGAAGGGCTGATTTTCAAACCTAGAAGAGGTCTTGGTAACATAGGAGGAACTGGCCTTAGAGGGCTTGGAGAGAGGCTGGGAATCAAACCCAGAACAGTGAGTAGGTCTATTAGTGAGGGTGGAGAATGGCTGCAGGGAACATATTAACCCAGATGGTCGCGCACTTAGAGGGAGGAACCCTGGGGGTGGTCTAGGTGGCAGACAGGCCTGTAACAAACCTTGGGCCAAATACCGCGTACCTAAAGGGCTCAAATGAAGGCCACCCCACTTAACACACGCTCTAGAACCATAAAAGGTCTCCCATAAGTCAATGAACTTTATGCTTGCAACTTACATAGTTTCTGCAGTTCCCTGTTTACGTTCACTGCCGCCGCATTAGCTCGGCACAGCTCCTGCTGTCGGTACAGCTTTTGGTTATTCTGTGAGCGCGGTAAAATGCCTGAAACTAAAATTACAATGTCCGGGTTCCCCCTTTTCACCTTCTTGTTGAGGTAATCCAACAGCTCAACGATGTCTTCGGGAGACTGCTTCCTGAAGACGTTGTTCACTCCGGCGTGGATGATCATCCTCTCGAAGAAAGGAGCTATTTGGACAGCAACGGGTGTGAGCTTCTCCACGGTGAAGCCTTCTATGGAGATGACAGTGGTAGACTCATCCACCACTTGACGAACGTCCTTGACAATCGAGTTCCCGATAACGACAGTCGACACCATCCTGATCTTGGAAAAAGACAGCGTAGCCTACACGAAATCAAAGAAATTACGTAGCCGGCTCTTACAGAGTCGACAGTCAAGCGCGTAATGAGGTGTATTTGGCTTGTTTTGATGTTTGTTTGGACCATGTCTTGACCAGAAGTTAATGTTTGTGTTATGCTCAAATAGACGGCTGCTATTGGTTAATAATTGCCATGGTTGGAGGCAAAGAGCTTGAAAATCCCTCATTGGTTACTCGTTGATAGCAAGCGTTGCTAGGCAACGACGTCACGTGACTGCTAGATATGCCAAAGATGTTAGACAGGCAGGCACGGTGGAGAGGGTAATGCATTGATCATAGTTCATCCACCGACGGTAAGATCGCTACCTAGGGCTCTGGCAGTAGTGTTGGGGCATAGTCTGCACTCCTACCAGGAAACCTGGCACGAGATACAGTCTTTATAAAAATTCAAAACGATATTCGATCTAGAACTGTAAAAAAACACATTTTTAGCAAGAGGATCTACCACTTATGTAGTTAGGCAAAACACTGCCTTCTCGTTGATGGGTGTTGCGATGCCTGATCAAAAGGAACGTTTTTTCTTCTTCACCGTCGGAGTCGACAATCACACAAAATGGGTCCTGTTCATCTTCAAGCAGGTCAAAAGTTGTGATTCTAAACTGGACGGGAACAGAGGCTGGTGGCTAATTTTCGAATGTACTTGAAGAGGTAAATGACGAATACACTCGGATTCTGTTGCAAAACTGTCAAAATCTTATTTAAATTTGTCCATCAAATTCCAACTCGCAACCTTCTCGTGGTTTGGCCCGTGATAAGGGGAGTTTTACTCCCTTAAACTAATGGCGAGCTCTACGGAGACGACCACCACGTGGGGGAACCCCTGCCCTCCCCATACGCTTGTGGCTGGTTCTGACCAGCACAGGCTTGTCCACCCCTTGTCTCCCCGCGTCATCCCTTACGTCCCACCCTTCGTCTCGATTAACCAAGTTGCATAAATATGAGACGTTAAGCAATATCCAATCAAATTGGTTATATATAACTAGGAAAACGCTTAAGTCCCGCCGCGTTGTTGGATGAGCGTAATTGGTGCATTGAGCAGCCATGTGTTATGCGAATTTTTTGTTGTTCTGTGGCAAAATCATTACATAATTGAAATTTTTTAAATTAAATTAAATTAAATTAAAAATTAACTTTAATTTTTTAATTTTTTTTAAAAATTAATTGAAATTGTTAAAAAAAGAAAAAAAGCGTAAAATTGCGATTTTTATAAGAAATAACTTCTCGATTGCGCTCAAATTTAACACTTATCTATTAATTCATAAAATAAGGGTTCTGTGAAAAAATCATTACAATCGGATAAAACATGTAGGTGTTATAAGTCAAAGAATTGTTTAAAAAAGAAAAAACCTGTAAAATTTCGATTTTTATGATAAATATTTTTTCAATTGCGCTCAAATTTCACACGAGTATCTTAATTCATAAAATAAAGGTTCTGTGCAAAAATCATTAAAATCGAATAAAGCATGTAGGTGTTATAAGTCGAAGAAATTTTTAAAAAATCGAAAAAAATCGTAAAATTGCGATTTTCATGAGAAAAATTTTTTCGATTGCGCTCAAAAACTTGGCAGTTCTAAGTTCAGAGATTTCGAAGGTCTCCATAAAATTTCATCGCAATCGGATTATCGGTTTAGCCGGAATCGTGTGGACAAACAGACAAAAATACAGAAAAAAAAAAAAAAAAAAAAAAACATTCCGGATTTTTTTCTCCAGTGTAGTGAAATGGAATCTTCGCTTCGCTCGCTACGCTCGCTACGCTCATCCAATTATATATCTAAATATATGGTAGGTAACAGCCTACCAAACAGCATCAAAGAAAGTACATTTAATAAATATGTATCTGAATGTTTTGATTTATTTAAATCTGAATTTCCATATTTAGGAACGTGTTTGAAATGGTTATGTTGTACTGGTTGGAAAAGTATTATTATGGAAAATGTATGGACTCTGTTTTCGAGTTATGTGAAGTTTGTATATCACGATATATGATTCGTATTAGTATAGTATTAGTAGCTTACGATGTGGTCCACGGACGAAGCCATTCTTTTCCGGGAAGAACCAACGTCTGACCGTCAAACACGATGCCACAGTACGGATGATTACTTGACATCACAACATCACAACCAAGAAATTAGCGATTATTATCGATAGCCTTATCCATATCAAAATTAGCATCAAACATAACATTCCCAGCCTCTTTAAATGTACTTGGAGAGTTGCAAGCAGCTGTACATTTGCTGTTGCAATTCTTTCTGTTGCCGTGGCGAGCCTCTCGGCTGCAACTGCCTTCCTGTCGGAGGCCAGGGTGCGGCACTCGGCAAATGCAACGAGTTGATCTCCTCGAGGCGATGCTCCCTGCCCTGCTGGTGGGGCCGATGCCTTTGCCTTTTTGGATGAAACTGTAAACAAAATATTTTATGTTTGGATAAGCCTAAGGTATCTACATCATGAAAGTAATTTAAAAACGAGAAGTTTTTTTAAAATTTGAGTCACTAGTCAGTTGCAAGATTATTCGTTGTTACTTGTTTGTTTACCTTGTCAAGTTGTCATTTAGATAGACTGGAGATGGAATGTATCTAATAAATCAAACAAATTAATAGTCGACTAGCATGGGGGTTTGGGGGCGGAGCCCCCGACGGGGTCCAGTTGCGGAGCCCCGGCGGGGGACGGGGAGCTGGCCCCCCATACAAGAATAAGGTACAAACAGACAAACACGGCAGGGACCGCAGGACGGCCAAAACCGTAACGATTGGAATTTTTTCGCTGGGAAATTGACGGGTCATGACCCAGGGCTATTGTCACACTTTTCCGGTGGGCTAAAGGGTAATTTTGGATTTGAATTTTTTTTATTTTGAGTTTTTCGACGAACCGAACA
Organism: Sweltsa coloradensis; assembly: GCA_024449915.1. Classification (NCBI taxonomy): domain Eukaryota; kingdom Metazoa; phylum Arthropoda; class Insecta; order Plecoptera; family Chloroperlidae; genus Sweltsa; species Sweltsa coloradensis. The sequence goes on from JAMZAV010003164.1 coordinate 87,142, forward strand.
CGTCAGCGGGCCGGGTCCCAAAAACGTGGTCAGGATCTATCAAATTTAAGACTTATGCAAAAAATTTCTTTGAATTTCTCAAAATAGTGGTTGGTCATTTTGGGGGATACAAAAAAACATTTTTTTTCGTCATAATTCGAGCAATTCTTCTCCGACCCGGGCCATCTTTGGCTCAACGGAACCAGACGGACAAGGCCAACATTATGGTGTCCAGGAAAAGCGTCCCGGAAAATTGGGCGTCCCGGAAAAACCCAGAAAAGTACAAAAGTGGTCCGATTTTCAAAATTCTTTTTCCAAAATGTTTTGGAGGCCAATATGAGTCCGAATGCGTAATGCAATGTCGTTGGTCATTTTTGGGACATCCATCAAATTCTAACTCGCAACCTTCTCGTGGTTTCGCCCGTGATTAGGGGAATTTTTCTCCCTGAAACTAATGGCGAGCTCTGGGTCGTCGTCGGGGACCTTTCTCTTCCCTTTGACTACCTCCCCGACGGCGACGACAATGACAACACGGACGGATGATGACACAGATGGAGACGACCACGACGTGGAGGAACCCCTGCCCTCCCCATACGCTTGTGGCTGGTTCTGACCAGCACAGGCTTTGTCCACCCCTTTGTTCCCCCGTTCATCCCTTACTACCCTCCCCTCGTCTCGATGAGCCAAGTTGCATAAATATGAGACTTTAAGCAATATCCAATCAATAGTTTGAGATATTTTTACTCCACAAGAAATTGTAAAGCGGAATGCAATAGTAAATACTGTCTTTCTGGGTGCCCAGTCCCTAACTATTTCTCTAATTCTGCAGTAACTTGGGCCTTCAAATTCCAACCTTGGGCCTTCAAATTCCAACTCAACACCTTCTCGCGGTTTGGCCCGTGAATAGGGGAGTTTCACTCCCTGAAACTAATGGCGAGCTCTGGGTCGTCGTCGGGGAACCCCTTCCCTTTGACTACTTCCCCGACGGCGACGACAAAGACAACACGGACAGATGATGACACAGACGGAGACGACCACGACGTGGGGGAACCCCTGCCCTCCACATATGCTTGTGGCTGGTTCTGACCAGCATAGGCCTGTCCACCCCTTGTCCCCCCGCGTCATCCCTTACGTCCCTCCCTTCGTCTCGATTAGCCTAGTTGCACAAATATGAGACGTAAAGCAATATCCAATCAAATCAACTCGACACCTTCTCGCCGTTTGGCCCGTGAATAGGGGAGTTTCACTCCCTGAAACTAATGGCGAGCTCTGGGTCGTCGTCGGGGAACCCCTACCCTTTGACTACCTACCCGACGGCGATGACAAAGACAACACGAACGGATGATGACAAAGACGGAGACGACCACGACGTGGGGGAACCCCTGCCCTCCCCATATGCTTGTGGCTGGTTCTGACCAGCACAGGCCTGTCCACCCCTTGTCCCCCCGCGTCATCCCTTACGTCCCTCCCTTCGTCTCGATTAGCCAAGTTGCATAAATATGAGACGTAAAGCAATATCTAATCAATCTGAGTCGTCGTCGGGAAACTTTCCCTTCCCTTTGACTACCTCCCCGACGGCGACGACAGTGAAAACACGGACGGATGATGACACAGACGGAGACGACCACGACGTGGGGGAACCCCTGGCCTCTCCATACGCTTGTGGCTGGTTCTGACTAGCACATAGGCCTGTCCACCCCTTGTCCCCCCGCGTCACCCCTACGTCTCTCCCTTCGTCTCGATTAGCCAAGTTGCATAAATATGAGACGTTAAGCAATATCCAATCAAGTAAGCTAATTTTACTATTAAATTACGTTTTTTAATATCTATTGTGAACTAGTTTAGTAATGTGTTCTTGCGTTTTATGTGACTATATTGACCAGAAATGTTCATAAAATTCATTATTTACGACTACAAGTGCAAGAAACACCCCTTATGTAGGATTTTGTTAGAAAGGAAAAATTGATGCTTCAAAATGCAAAAGTTGACAGAATTGACGATAAATGTTCTATATTTTAATGCTAAAAAACGTTTATCTAGACATAAGCTGTATGTTTGAATCCTCTGTCCTGAAATTGACTTGATCTCCCTGACGATCAGCTGTAAAGAAGTGGCTGTAAAAAACATGTGGAAATAGGCAATGGGGGGAGAATCTGGCGGGGGGGCATGTTTGGGACCTTTCAGATCCAGGAATTGGAACTGGTGTAGGGGCGGAACTTCTAGGCCTAAAATCTTGTCCCAATCATTATCAGAATCATTGCCCTGGCCACCACCATTACTATCATCACAACTAGGCCTATCATTATTCGTGTTTTTGCTGTCACTCGAACCGCCGTCACTGTCAGTCACGGGAATACGCCTAGGAGGCGAACGGTTACGCCTTCCCCCACGCGCGAGAGGAACATCATCGTCACTTGAAGATAAGTAAAGTAAAGTAAAGTAAAGTAAAGTTTTATTTGCCAGTCGCCAGTCGGTAGTAGGAGTTTAACTCCCTGAAACTAATGGCGAGCTCTGGGTCGTCGGGAAACTTTTTCCTTCCCTTTGACCACCTCCCCGACAGCGACGACAATGACAACACTGACGAATGATGACGAAGACGACTACGACGTGGGGAAACCCCTGCCCTCCCCATACGCTTGTGGCTGGTTCTGACCAGCACAGGCCTGTCCACCCCCTGTCCCCCCGCGTTATCTTTTACGTCCCCCCCATCGTCTCGATTAGCCAAGTTGCATAAATATGAGACGTAAAGCAATATTCAATTCAATCAAAATCCCCCTTCCCTTTATGAGACGTTAAGCAATATCCAGTCATAAAAACGAAAAAAAAATAAAAATAAAAACATTCCACCAAATTCTGTCATATTCAGGCTCAACCACCGGCTAAGAAAGCGGCCGCTAACGTTTAGGATCTTTAAATAAAAAATAATGGGCCAAATTTCCCTGGCCTGTTAATTGTTCTATCTTATTGTTAATCCGAAAAGTAATCAAATCGCATATTATTTCTACAATTAATTATAAGGAAATTAAAAAATACAGCCAAGCCTGTCAAAATTATTCTTATTTCGAGAAACCACTCCAAATATATTATGCAACAGACACGTGTTGCACAACTAAAAAAATCAACAATGAAATTAAATCTATATAGCTGAATTATTAGTGCTCTGCACTAGGTGTCAGCAATTGTAAGGGGATTCGCTATTAAAACACACGCATGCACACCCCCCAAATAGAAGGTATGGCCGAATTTGCCGAAATTGCGCGAGCATTCCCTCTTAACCATAGATACTACTATACAAAGCACTAGGGTTGGATGGGATAACGGGAATAATTGTCAAATCCCTTCCAACAAAAGCAGCAAAAGTACTACTAGCAGACTTCAATTCAGCTCTGTCACTACAACATTTCCCAAATTCATGGAAAGTGGTAAAGATAATAACTTTTCTTAAGCCTGGCGAACCACCAGAAAATCCATCCAGCTACAGACCCATTAGCCTGCTCTCTATCCTGTCAAAAATATTTTGAAAGATTCTCCTGGCTAGACTTCAACGCCATGCAGACGAAAACCACGTCCTGCCTGACGAGCAATTTGGTTTCCGTGCCAAACACTCGTCTGTCCAACAGTTTGCTAGAGTGGTTGAGACCATACGGAGGAATAAAACTTTTTTTAAGTGTCAAACAGCGGCCGTCTTCCTTGACGTTGCAAAAACCTGACCGTGACGTTCCATTTTACGAACCAGCGTCTCGTTGTGGAGGTTTGTCAAAGAGTTAACTGTCGTCGTCAGAGAACTTTCCCCTTCCCTTTGACTACCTACCCGACAGCGACGACAATGACAACACGGACGGATGATGATAGACGAAGACGACCACGACGTGGGGGAACCACTGCCCTCTCCATACGCTTGTGGCTGGTTCTGACCAGCACAGGCCTGTCCACCCCTTCATCTCGATAAGCAAAGTTGCATAAATATGAGACGTTAAGCAATATCCAATCAATCAATCAATTCTGTAAGTTAATTCAACTCTTCCCACTCCGTTGTCATCCAATGAGCTGTTAAACTTACGTCCCACACCAATGCAGCTAGTCCAGCCTCCAGGCTGATAGCATTACCCAGGATAGCATTGTGCTGTCCAACCATGTGATCGTAGTGCTCACTGGCTACTCTACCTTTACTAGGAATGTCTATGTCCTGCTATGGTTAACTTGAGAAGTGCTTACCCCATTTTAACATCCCATATGATTAATTATGAGGTACTTTCTGTTTTTTCTCTTTTGTTGTGTGAAGTCTCTGTTTGCAAACTTCAATGTATAAAGATTTCTCATTTTTAGGAAGAAATTGATAACTTCAATTTATGTTTTAACTAAACAACAACCTTGTGGAAATATCAACTTGATAAAAAAATCAAAAAGAATTGCACCTACACAGAGCTTGTGAGCAACATTTTCAAACTTTGATAAAAATACCTGTTCACATTGTTTCAGCTTTTGGAATAAGTCGTTTGTGCACACGTGCAAACCAGAAAACTCTTTCCCGCCTTATTCATTGTCATAGGCTTTAAAGTAAAGGTGTAGTTTTTTGGGATCATCATGTACAGGGTTCTCGACTATAAGGACATGGCGACAAACCCCGCAGTCGTGTCGTCGTAACACACTGTTATCAACGACACCAAAAACATATACCACTCCATATTGCTCTGCAGCATCTTCCTCTGATGGTTTATTTACGATTGTCTGTGCTGTCGAACAGATCCAGAGGCTGGCTGTCATAAGCTTCCTCAAGTAGTTTTACAGCCTCCTCGTGATAAAAAATCTTTTCTGTGTTGTCAAACTGATCCAGAGGTTGGGCATTATCGTCCTGTTGTCTGAAACACATTTCATGTTTATCATAAATTGGCCATTTAAGTCAAACTCGCAACCTTCTCGTGGTTTGGCCCGTGATTAGGGGAGTTTTTCTCCCTGAAACTAATGGCGAGCTCTGGGTCGTTGTCGGGGAACGTTCCCCTTCCCTTTGACTACCTCCCCGACGGCGACGACAATGACAACACGGACGGATGATGACACAGACCGAGACGACCACGACGTGGGGGAACCCCTGCCCTCCCCAAATGCTTGTGGCTAGTTCTGACCAGCATAGGCCTGTCCACCCCTTGTTCCCCCGCGTCTCCCCTTACGTCCCACCCCTTGAAAAGAAGTATGCATGTTGGAAACTCACACTTATAGAAATTGTTTTATCTTGGAGGCGCTAATAATCTTAGCTGTTAAAGCGCCCTTAAACTACTTATACTAATAATACTATCGCCTAAAGGTTTTGGGAAGGAGGTACCCATGCTGGTCAGAACCAGTCTCGATTAGCCAAGTTGCATAAATATGAGACGTAAAGCAATATCCAATCCAAAACCAGTCTCAAGGCCGTTTTTAGTGATGAAGTAGAAGGCGATAAGGTAGAAAGCATCGTACAGCCGACATTTCCGTGCAGATATTTACACAAAAAATGATGGATCTGTGGTTGTGAACGAACAAGGAAGCTTTACTCATATCCTTGTTTGTTGTTTGTAAAGGAACAAAAATTAACGTGGAAGTAGCAAGTGTGTTTGTAAAATAGTAAAGTTCATCAGCACGACCCATGTGTTTCTGGTGATTCCATAATCTCGTTGAGGCTGACAGATAATCCAGCTTTATTAAATCCTGTTATCAGTTGCCTACTCTTACATTAATCATGTTTTGAATTGCCTGACTATGAGGAAAATGGAGTTTTCTTTCTTCCTTTGAAAACGCTGTAGAAAAGTATTTGAAAGAGAGCATTGATTCTGCATAATATGGCAGATTGTGATTTAGTGTGTAGAATTTCTTCATTGTTGTATTCTTTGTCGAAAGATTATTCTTCTTCGTCATCCGATGTACAAAGAATCTGAAGGGCAATCAAAGTCCAACTCAAGTAGTTTGGCCCGTGAGCAGGGAAGCTTAACTCCCTGAAACTAATGGCGAGCTCTGGGTCGTTATCGGGGATCTTTACCCTTCCCTTTGACTACCTCCCCTACGGCGACGACAATGACAACACGGACGGATGATGACACAGACGAAGATGACCACGACGTGGGGAAACCTTTGCCCTCCCCATATGCTTGTGGCTGGTTCTGACCAGCACAGGCCTGTCCACCACTTGTTCCCCCGCGTCAGCCTTAACGTCCCTCCCTTCGTCTCGATTTACCAAGTTGCATAAATATGAGACGTTAAGCAATATCCAATCAATCAATCAAGTGTGAAGCAAAATACTATAATCTCCATTAGAATGAGGATAATGTTAGTGCTTCCAATGTTATTTTTCCTTTCGATGCAATGTTTCTGTACTTTAGCTGTGCATTTTCTGGCTTCCAGGTTTTCATTCAAAGTCACCTGTTTCCTGTGATATTTGTGCTATTATTGTAAAATTGGATTATTTTATTTATGTTTATGTGAGTTGATATTAATATTGTAAACTACCGAGTTATAGATCAATAATTGTTGTATTTCAAGTCTTACTGTAGGTAGCGTCTTAGAACAAATACTTAAATGTTTACGTTTAACATACCTGGAAATGGTAAAAGTTTCAATAATAATTTTCTTAAATTGTGCTGGTCAATCCAAGGCCACTTCTCAAGGAGTTTAGATGCTCGTTGTTGGCATTGAGGATATAATGCGTTATCATACTGAGTGTGGGCCGTGGCTGTTTATCGATAACAAACGATCCAAACCGGTTAATCAAGACGTTCCTGCACATATTAGCTAGCTAGCACGGACTATCAAATTCCAACTCGCAACCTTCTCGTGGTTTGGGGGAGTTTTTCTCCCTGAAACTAATGGCGAGCTCTTCGTCTCGATTAGCCAAGTTGCATAAATATGAGACGTTAAGTAATATCCAATCTGGTCGTCGTCGAGAACTTTCCCCTTCCCTATATAACTACCTCCCCGGCGGCGACGACAATGACAACACGGACGGATGATGACATAGATGGAGACGACCACGACGTGGGGGAACCCCTGCCCTCCCCATACGCTTGTGGCTGGTTCTGACCAGCACAGGCCTGTCCACTCCTAGTCCCCCCGCGTTATCATTTACGTCCCTCCCTTCGTCTCGATTAGCCAAGTTGCATAAATATGAGACGTTGATTGGATATTGCTTGACCTCATATTTATGCAACTTGGCTATAATCGAGACGAATAGTGGGTCGCAAGGGATAACGGGGGGGGGGGGGGAACAAGCAATATCCAGTCAAACAATCCCACACCGACAACAACATAGCAGAAAAGTCTTTTTTGTTGATGGTATTTCCTTCAGTTTCAATTTTGTAGTCTTGAAGGAATTTGTGCCATTTCTGTTTTATTGGACCGAAGATGCCAACGTCGCATGGTTGTAGTATGTGTGTGGCATTTCGAAATAAGTTGTACACAATGATTCCATTATCCCTGCAGTATTAACTTATTTCTAACGAGATGTGGCTTCGGTGACCGTCCAGCAAGAGCAACACTGGCTTTGCGGGTACGCGCGCTTTTCGAGCCACTTGCAAAACATTTTCAGGTATTCTAAGAATGTATAACCCGGCATCTACCCCGAAAACTTTAGGCGACATCTGGCAGTCGTCGTCGAGGACCCTTTCTTTTCCCCTTGTTGACTTCCCCGATTACGACGAAAATGGGCCTTCAAATTCCAACTCGACACCTTCTCGCGGTTTGGCCCGTGAATATTGGAGTTTTACTCCCTGAAACTAATGGCGTGCTCTGGGTCGTCATCGGGGCACCCCTTCCCTTTGAATACCTCCCCGACGGCGACGACAAAGACAACACGGACGGATGATGACACAGACGGAGACGACCACGACGTGGGGGAACCCCTGTCCTCCCCCATATGCTTGTGGCTGGTTCTAACCAGAACAGGCCTGACCACCCCTTGTCCCCCCGCGACATCCCAAACGTCCCTTCCTTCGTCTCGATTAGCCAAGTTGCATAGATATGAGACGTAAACAATATCCAAAAAAAAAGACGACAATGACAACACGATGACGACTTTTTCATGAGAACCCCCCTTTCGCATGGGATTAATTGGTCCCTAATAACTAACCAATAGCACTAGAATCATGGTAGCAGTTTCATGTCCACAACTTTAAATATGCAGCCATAATAACATAAACATAATCCATTTTTTCACCATTTATTATTATGTACAAGTTTTTTCAATCAACCGCCTCCCAATTGAAGGTCTCTCGGCTTTCACATAGAGAGGAGGTGGTACTGTCCCGATTTAAAAAAATAATTATAGTAGTTCTTACACACACATAACAAAAACTTGTAGAAATACAGCCAAACCTTACACACTCAAAAGGAATGAGATCTAAAAAAAGGGCCAAGCTCATCTACCCTTCCACATAAACGTACAGTGTCCCATAACAGCATCCTCGAAAAGCTTGGCAAAATAGAATTTGCGATTATTAATTTAACGTAATAGTTTATCCAAGTTCTTTTTTTCTAATTAATTTAAACGTAATAACATGCAAATTCTATTTTGCCAAGCTTTTCGAGGATGCTGTTATGGGACACTGTACGTTTATGTGGAAGGGTAGATGAGCTTGGCCCTTTTTTTAGATCTCATTCCTTTTCAGTGTGTAAGGTTTGGCTGTATTTCTACAAGTTTTTGTTATGTGTGTGATCTCATTACTTTTTCAAGTTCCATTACAAAATTATTTGCTAAAATATAATATTTTTATCAAAGTTGATTTAAATTCTATGGTATTAGCAGTAACAATATAGGATGTAAAATATCTAGACCCGGATTCATGTACATCCTGGTGATAGGTGGTATAACCATGGTATAACGACGGTATAAGGACTGGACCCCAATTCTTGAGTTCGTGGGAGATGAGTTGAAAACGCAATTTGAAAACGAAGTCGTTTTCGTTTTCGAAGGAATTGGTATTCTTGAACGGTATCGTGGAAAACGTCATGGGTTGTGAGTTGAAAGCATTGATATTAAACCCCTATAGTAGGCTAGATTAGCAGTCTCCTATACCTCCGCACAGGCGCGAGCGTAGCAAATTGAAGACTCAACCGGCCCATTTCAAGATGGCGATTTGGTGTTTTAATTTATGCTTTTTTAATGCAATAAAGTATTTTACTGGATTGTTTGATATGGTTTTAGCTTGTGCAGCATAATATATAACAAAAGAAACAATACGAAGTGATTGCATAAGGGAATTTAGTAATCATTTGGTGTTAAAGGCTAGTATGCTTACCTGTCAACCTGGCGGCAATCTTGAGAACTATTTGGCCACAAATCGCTCCCATTTGATTAACATGTAAACTGTCATTTTAAGATGGCTTCTAATTGTACCGGAAGTGGACCACCGACTGCTGGTCTAGCCAATTATATAGGATGTCTATGGTTGAAAGAGTATCACGAAATCCAAACACTTTAAAAAGATTTGCGTATAGCAAAGAGCTCGAAAAAGTTCTATATTTATTCTAGATGGCAGTGCCTTCATAAACGCGGGCCAATCGAAAGAAAAGTTGTATGAAATGATTTGATTGTTGCAATTATGTAAACAAACAGTTGAGCAAGTTCATATCAGAACAATGTTGTTCTGGCATAGGGTTGGCTAGGCTTGTCAAACATGTAATGTAAGTATGAATTTTACTAGTCCTATAGCCAAATGGAACTTTAGACCTACACTTTTGCATTATAAATAATTTTCCACATCTGGGCCTAGGCCAGGGACGGTTTCTGATTTGTTTTATGAGAGTATAATGACACCTTTTCTCGTTCCACACAAAGAAGAAAAATTTAAATGTCCGCTATTTGTTTACGTATCGCACTTTCCCGCCTAACTCTGCTTATACCGTCAACAAGTGTCAAGTAACTATGGTTACTTGTTGATTGTATGCCACGTGTTTAAGGCTTATTTTAAAACCTTTATTTGGAAGCCTTCCAACAAACTTTTCAACTTTTTTTTTCAAAAGAGACTATATTTCTATAACCTTAATGTCCATGTAAAATATGAACATTGTAGTCCCACCCGTCTGGTCAGAATCGCGGGCCGACGTATTAGATGTTAGCAGTAGCAGTAGTAGCAGTAGTAGCAGTAGCTAACATCCTTAAAGTGATTTTGAGCATGTTTCAAGCCATTTTTTCACCAAGAAGGAATAATCGTACCCCAATAAAATTTGGCATGTGTTGTCAGGTACCTAAATCCCCTCGATTGTGATAGTTTTCAAGTTCACATCAAGTTACATGACGGCTGGGTAACACCTCGAAATCACCCCAACTCTGCTTGGTGTATAAGGTGCTTGAGTGTGTAGCGCACCGCGGCTTGGCTGCGGCGCCCTAACGGGCACCTAGATCCCTGAGTTTGGTAATTAAATATGGTTGGTACAAGTACAGCAGTGTGGTTAGATGGTTGTGCCCAGCAGATGTTATCTTACACACACTCGAGTGGACTGGAGCAAAAAAATTATTACAAAAAACATTGCGTGATCCAGTCATGCAGATGATGCTTTGCATATCACTGACGAGGAGTCACCCGAAGAAGTATATGAGAAGGTTTCAATCACTAGACAATGTTTTTAATTTCTTACAGAATGTAAAAAGGTTTCTATTAATATAACCTACATTTCAAAATGACCAAATAATGCTTTTTTACTGTCACTGATAACTTAAATATCAAGTGTCATTAAACCGCAATACCTTTCTAAATACCATAAATAAAATGGTTTACCTCATCAGTTCGTTATTTTAGTCTGTGCTTAGACCAAACAGACAGACGCACTAATCAATACTGAAGTTAATTAAAACAATTTTTGCCGTCGATGTCTTTAGAACGGTCTATAGCGTACAAGTGCCATCTTTCCAAGTACCAGACAACAAAGGATCGGCGCGCGCATCGTGTGGCCACCCCACCACCTCGCACCATGACCAATCACGGCCATGCATGCAAGGAGAAGCTGCCGCCTACGCCATCTCCTTGTGTGCATGGCCGTGATTGGTCATGGTCACTGACTGCTAGAGAAGGAGGCGGCCTCCTCCACTCACATTCAGTCTGTTGTTCTTATTTGAGGTGAATGTGTTTTGTGTCTGCTTTTCATTCTGTTTTTACATAGACACCGCAGTACATGGAGTCAGCTTCTATTACTGCTGAATGTGTTGATTGAACAAGTCATGTCTGTTTGGTCCTAGGGATGGGCAAATATTTCGAATGAATCGATATATCGATACAGATCGATCTTCGGCAATCCGATTCAAAGTAAATCGATTTTTAAGATCGAAGAATCGATCCAAAAAATCGATTTTTTTGCCACAAAGAATCGATATATCGAAAAATCGATTTTTTCCGATGGTTACATTTCACCATTTTTTATGTTTTGTAGATAGGCCTACATAACTCATTTGATACAATCATATCAATTGTCATTGAACTCTTGTGGGAGCAGTGTGCAATACACACTTCACTATTTTAATTTAATGTGAGTGAGTGAGTTTTATTCACTGCCGTAGCTTAATTTTAAATTTACTTTGAGCCTTGAGGTGTGGGTGTCTACAAATTATACATCAAGAATCGTTTGTTTCTTGACGATTTTTTTATGCACCCGATATTTTAGATGAATCGATTCTATCCATATGATACTTTATTAGCCACTACTCTTGTCTATTTCTGTGCTGAGTAAAAAGTAAAAACACACTGCTGTAAGCTGAGCACCTGCAGGCTGCACCGGCACCGCACCTTTGAAATAGTACCTGAGCTGAGCTGTGGTAATGGGTTTGAAACACGTGTTTAAAATTCGTCGGTTTAGTCTGTCAAAGCACCGCTGCCTGCCCTGTGCCCCCCCCCCTCCCCCCTCACCCACTCATGTAATAAAGAAGCTCACAGTCACACATACATTTGAAAATATCGTCAAAAAAAGAATCGATTCTTCCAAAATATCGTGTGCACAAAAAGATCATCCAGAAAATATCGATTCTTTCTATGCAATTTTACTAAAATTAGTCTTGTCTTTCGTACGACCAACAATGGCTATTTTGTTTCTACACCGCGATACAAATTAGAATGAATATTATTTATAATGTTTTCAACAAATTATTATAATTAATGCATTTGCGCTGCACAGGAAACGTAAATAAATCAAAAGATCGCCTAAAAAAGAATCGATTCTTCTAAAAAATCGGGCACCAAAAATCGATTTAAAAAATCGATATATCGGATCAAAAGAATCGATACATCGAAAGATCGATTCTTTTTGCCCGTCCCTATTTGGTCCTCGTATAGTTCTGTTTCATGTCTGTGCCCTTCAGGATGTTATCTGTTCTGTACAGACTGGAATGTTTAGTTCTCTCTTTATTCTGGTCTGTTTGTCTGGGAAGCGCTCGTCATCTCAGTGTTGTGCTCAGTCCGTACAGCCTGAGTGACTGGTTGGTGTTCAGAATTTGTAAGGTTCTGATAAGTGTGGGATGTGAGGCTCACCAAAGTCAAACTCGCAAACTTCTAGTGGTATGGCCAGTGATAGGGGAATTTTCACTCCCTGAAACAAATGGCGAGCTCTGGGACGTCGACGGGGAACTTTTCTTCCATTTGACTACCTCCCCGACGGCGACGACAATGAGAACACGGACGGATGATGACACAGACGGAGACGACCACGACGCGGGGGAACCCCTGCCCTCCCCATATGCTTGTGGCCGGTTCTGACCAGCACAGGCCTGTCCACCCCTTCTCCCCCCGCGTCACCCCTTACGTCCCTCCCTTCGTCTCGGCTTCTCCTGTGAAACGGAGGTTGGCGAGATACAACCAGGGAGACCAACACTAACCTGGGCTCATGCAGTGGCGTGCCCAACGCAGCGGAGGACCTAGGCCTTGACTCAGGGGTGGGGGGGTCACTCTAGCATTCCTTTCTGGCGGAATCCCTATATTACGGTTATCGTGTCCGTTACCTACTCGTCCTCCCCTATTGATTTCCCTTGATTGAGGTCCTTGGTTCGATCCTACGTTTTGCATCTAATCCTGTTGTAGATTCCCTCGTTTCTTAGAATGATATATTGGTGTGAGATAGGATCCAACAGCTAACCTTCGAAAAGTTATGGTGGCTGCTGAGTTTAAAAGAAAAAAAGTTACAAAAATATATACAATGCACAAAACGTTTCGACATAAGGTCTTGTTCATTCGAGAGAGAAAGGAAAATGGTTCTTGAGTGGACAAGACCTGGGGTAGCAATAGGCTATTTGGGGGGATATAACATTTGAATGGTTTCTTTGAATTTTAATAGCTATCCACACAAAACAAAAAACTTGTAAAAATACAGCCAAACCTTATACCGTCAAAAGCAATGATATCTTGAGAAGTGCCAAGCTTATGTACCCTTCTACTTTTTCACACTCTTTATACATAAGATCACTTTGCCCCGTGCCTGCGTCTCGATTAGCCAAGTTGCATAAATATGAGACGTTAAGCAATATCCAATCAATCAACAGGACATCAAAATTCCAACTCGCAACCTTCTCGTGGTTTGGCCCGTCATAAGGGAGTTTTACTCCCAGAAAACAATGGCGATCTCTGGGTCGTCGTCGGGGAACTTTCCCCTTCCCTTTGATTACCACCCCGACGGCGACGACAATGACAACACGGACGGATAATGACACGGAGATGACCACGTCGTGGGGGAACCTCTGCCCTCCCCATACGCTTGTGGCTTGTTCTGACTAGCACAGGCCTGTTCACCCTTCGTCCCCCCGAGTCACCTCTTACGTCCCTCCCTTCGTCTCGATTAGCCAAATTGCATAAATATGAGACGTTAGGCAACCGTGGTTTAGCCCGTGATTAGGGGAGTTTTATTTTATCCCTGAAATTAATGGCTTTCTCTGGGTCGTCGTCAGGGAACTTCCCTTTGACTACCTTTCCGACGGCGACGACAATGACAACACGGACGGATGATGACACAGAGGGAGACGACCACGACGTGGGGGAAACCCTGCCCCCCCCATACCTTGTGCTGGTTCTGACCAGCACGGGCCTGTCCCAAGGCCCGGGGACCACACAGGCCGGGTCCCGGGGCCATTAAAATTTCCCAACTCGCACCCTCCTCGGGGGTTTGGGCCGTGTTGGGGTATTTTTCCCCCTAAAACTAATGGCGACTCGGGGCTCTCGGAAAACCCCCTTCCCTTTGACTACCTCCCCGACGGCGAGAAATGAAACACGGACGATGATGCACAAACGGAGACGCCCACGAGGGGGGGGGAACACCTGCCCTGCCCAACCTTGTGGCTGTTCTGACCAACAGGCCTGTCCCCCCTGGTCCACCCACGTCACCCTTACGTCCCCCCCTTCGTCTGATTACCAAAGTTGCATAAATTAGACTTTTTAGAAATATCCTAAAACGGGCCTTCCCCCCTTTTCCCCCCCCCCGCGTCCCCCTTACGCCCCCTTCCTTCTTCTGTTTTCCCAAAGTTGCATAAATATGAACTTAAAGAAATATCCAATCAATCAATCAATAAGGTCTCGGAAGTCATTATTGTTGTAATCTCTTTCCCTATCACGAGATCGCTTCTTAAGGAATAGTGTGCTCTTGACTGTTTTTATTTTATAGCCACAGTCCTAAACAATATAGCTATATACCGAAGCTAAGTTGGCCTTCATTTTAAAAATATTATAGCTACAAATGTCTCTGCTGATTGTTAAAGACAGAGGGAAAGAGGGAAAGTGAATCTCGCAACCATCAGCTAGTTTAATAGGGGATATTGTACTCCTGGAAACTAGAGGCGAGCTCTGGCCGGCGTCGTCTGTCCCTCTTGACCGTGACTGGTTCTGTCCAGCATGGTGGCGTCATGTATGTATTTGATGTTTTCATGTGTTAAAGCTTAGTCCCCGGCAAGGCTCTTCGGGCCCAAAGCCAAAGTGCGTACACTTATAACGAAAAAACAGGTTTTTGGGGAAATTAATTTAAATTTAAAATACTCCAAAAACATTCATTTGCCCTGAAAATTTACATTTAACTCATTATTTTTTCAACATCTTTTGATCTAAATCTCACGTCACTTAAAAGTTTCGATTGAAACTCGAAAAAAATTTGATAAACCAAAAAACCAAGAAAAAACAATTCACTCTTAATTGACTTACAATATCATACGCGGCGCATTGTTACCTAGCTGGTTGACGCGGCCCAAAGATCCTCTTGTCGCGGCGGGTTTTTCCACCCCTTAGTCACCCCTCTCTGTCATCCCTTACGTCCCTCCCTTCGTCTGATAAGCCAATTTTCATAAATATGAGACTTAAAAATATTCAATCAAAATCATTCAATATCACTTCTTCGCTTTTCACCGCGCAAATCAAAAACTTTTTTTAATTTATTATATCTTTTTTTTTCTAATGATACTTATGACTTATTCCCGTGACATTATTATTTATAACTCCATCTTCCCACCTTAACCCCCATGATATACTCAAACTACTTGGACGCGTTTAGTGCAGTTCCATAAAGC
Organism: Sweltsa coloradensis; assembly: GCA_024449915.1. Lineage (NCBI taxonomy): Eukaryota > Metazoa > Arthropoda > Insecta > Plecoptera > Chloroperlidae > Sweltsa > Sweltsa coloradensis. Next base: position 102,608 of record JAMZAV010003164.1, read on the forward strand.
CAATTATTAATTTATCGTGACTTTATGCCTTTTGATTTTTTCCTTCAACCATTGAAACTGCTCTTAGCGACTTCTACATGAAGTGTTCATGCACGGGGAACTCAGTGTTGGCGTCTATTTCTCGTGGAGGGCGAGGTCATGATATCCGGGACATTATGTAGCTCCAACTTTAGGGGCCCGGAAACATTTAACACGCTTTGGGAAACTGACGTGATTTTCTTTTTTAGTTTTTTTAAAATTGATATACATATTGCTCAGCAAAGCTTTTACAAGATACGTACAAAGTTGCAGACTACTTTTATTTCTTATGGGCTTCTCTCGTGGGACAAGCTTTGTTCTAAGAATTTGATAACTGGGAAATGGATATTGACTCCTCACTCCGAATGGGGGAAATATATCATTAATTTGGGATGTGGCGCAATGATGGTGACCGTCCCGACACCTTTGTCCTCTTTTTGGGCCCTGGCGGCCCATGGGGTGGGCCAGTCTTACCCCTGTAAAAACCCTCTCCCAAAGCCCAACGCCACACTTCCCCTCCCAGATGTCAAGAGTGGACAAAAGCACGATTGTTTGGGATTTGAGCAGACATCATGGGTTTTTGGTGAAAAAAGAAATTGCGTAATGTGTCCCACACAGTTTATAAATCGTCCCCCTGCGTTCAATTCTCACTAGAGAGGAGGGGTAATTTTCCAAAGAAAAATGGGCCCAAAAATTAAAATTTTCCTTCAAACAGGGAAAGGTTGTTCCTGATGTACCCATGTTGTCCTTTAACCATAACATCATAATTAGCAGAATGTCCCAAAACTAGCCTGCGCACGCAATTTGTCTCTCCCACACAGAAGAATTTTCTATCATATGATTACACGAAAAAAATTAAAACTTCTCATTCAAAGTTATTGATTCCCTTCTCTCGTTTAGCCTATTTTGCATGAAATGAGACGTTAAGCAATATCCCATTAATCTAAAACAAATTTATTTACAACAAAAACATTTTTTTTTGAATTCAAAAAAATAATTTAAATTTTAGCTATTACTAAAACCTCCTCTTTTCTTTTTTTTACGGAACGACCACGACGGGGGGGAACCTCTGCCCTCCCTGATGCTTGGGGCTGGTTCTGACCAGCATAGGCCGTCCCCCCTTGTCCCCCCGGTCACCCTTACGTCACCCCTTTCGCTCGTTTAGCCAAGTTCAAAAGATGAGACGTAAAGAAATACCAATCATCAATCAATTTATTTTTTAAACTTGGAAAAAATATAACATCAACACACCTTTCCCTTTAAAATCACGGGCGCAATTGACGTCTTTTAAGGCCCTGTTTCTCACAACGTCGTAAAAAGGGAAAATGAGCTGGGCGCGGGCGGAGTGCCGCGAGCTCTGTAAAAAGTTTCATTTTTGGGCTTCCATAAAGAGTTTTTGCAAGATGGGGGAAAGTGCGGGGGGTTTGGTGGAGGGTAGTTGATGCGTGGTGCTCTGTCGGTGGGTATTTAGTGTAGGTACTGTGCTAGTTGGCGATGAGGGGTTTGGTACGTGTGGTAGGGTGTCTATGTCAGGACGGTCATGCTTAGGTGTCTGCGGGTGGGGTGCACACAAATGCGTTACTCATTAACTAACTGCTGGATTAAATTTTAAAAAACGTGCACCCACTTTGTTTTCTTGTTTTTTTTTTCTGCCCCCAAAACCATTTCTTCTTTCATTTGAAACACAAAAAAAAAAAGTTTGCGCATCACTCCCCCTTTTTTTAAACAAAAAAAAATGATATGTTTTGAGTAGCATTTGCTTTGGGTTCCCTTGTTTTGGGGCTTCTGCAATACTCTAAGTAACCACCGGGGCATTGTGTTGAGTGGGGGCTTGCTAGATTGCTGTAGATTTAATCCATTTTGAACCCTAATCTACTGTCTTAAAAATTTTAATTCATTTCCCACTTTGGGCAGTTGTGTTTTTTTACAATATCAAGCTATTGAAGTTGTTCTGGTTCCCCCCGGGACATAAGAAAAAAAAAAACATCTCACACACACCAAAAACGGGTCTGTTGTCTTTTCATTTAAGTAACAAAGCCGCAACTATTCGTATGCTACCATTCCCCTTTTTTCATCTTTTTTTTCGTCACTTTTTAGTTTGGTATGTTTTGGACCTCTGTTTTTCATGACATTTCCTATTTATGTATAAAAACATTTAGTAGGGTAATTTCTTTTTTTAAGCTCTTAAAAAAGGGTCAGTGACAGGATGCGTGCCCAATCTTGGGATAGTTTTTGCCAAAAGTTAGCCCAAACCCAAAACCCCTTTTCCCTGTTTTAAATTGAAAATAAAGACTACCCCATCACACAACAAACAAAATTGTTTCAACCCAAAGGGTTTGGTTTTGAGGCCATACTTGCGGAAAGGCACTCGACGGGAACGGGTCTTTTGCTTTTCCAAAGCAATGTCATGCGGTTTGGTAAAGTCCTAATTTTTTTTTGATCCCGTCCAGAAAGGGTCAAATTTTCATGTTTACCTAGTATGGGTTTCTATTTTTTGTTGTCAGAAAAAAACAAAACATTTTGAGCTCTAAAGCGATTTCGATCACGCATTACTGCATGACTGGCTTAGGGATAGGCAATCAGCACATATTTTAAAAGGGCCTTGATATTACTGTTACTGTTCTTTACACAACGTTACTACCTAAAACTGTATTGTACGTTTTGGGGGACTGTATCCTAAAGGTCCCGCTCCCCTGGGCCTTCGAAATTCCAAATCGACACCCTTTTCCCCGGTTTTCCCGTGAAAAGGGGGTTTCACTCCCTGAAACTAATGGGAGCTCTGGGGGTCGTCAGGAACCCCTTCCCCCTTTACTACCTCCCCCACGGCGACGACAAAAACAAAAACGGGCGGATGATGACACAACGGGAAAGACCCCCGACTGGGGGGAACCCCCCCCCCTCCCCATATGCTTTGGCCGGTTCTGACCACACGGCCGTCCCCCCCCTTGTCCCCCCGGTCAACCCTTACGTCCCTCCCTTCGCCTCGATTACCAGGTTGCATAAAAATGAGACTAAAACAATATTCAATCATCCCGACTCACGACCCCTTTTTTTTTTGTTATATCAATTCCATTGCTGATTTACGGTGATTCTTCTGTATGTTTTTTTTAGTGTAGTACATTTATATTCCAAAATGTTTTTTAAAAAAATGTCATAATGGTATAGGCGTAGCATATTTTTTCTTCTTTTATCTTGCTTTTTTATTATTGTTGTGTCTTGCGGGTTGACGTTAGGCGTTTTTTTAAAATGTTCATGATTTGATTTCATTTCTTTATGTTTTTAAACCCCGGAGATTAGAATCCTAGATATTTGTATACTTAGTTAGCGTCCCTAAACCCATTTTATACATCATCACCAGGAAACCCTCGCTTGCGTAGGTTGTCCCCTTTTCAGTTGTGGCTTGTATATTTTCTACTTCAATTCCCTGTTCAATAAAGCTCAAAAAAACACAAATTTAATAGAACATTTAAAAATCTCCCAAAAAAACAACGCTGATATAGCGTTTTGGGGTACACCATAATCCCTACAGATGCATAATGAAAAATATAATTTTTTTCTATTGATTTTTTGAACGTCTGTAGCGTACACTGCTGCCTTTCCAAAGGCCCGGCCCAAAAGGGTCGGGGCGCGCATCGTGTGACGACCCCACTTCCTCGCACCATAACCAACCTGGCCCTCCGCAGACAGCGCTGCCCCCTACCCTCTTTCTCTCGCGTCGGCCATTTTCTTGTTTGAGGTGGACGTGTTTTGTCTTCGCTCTTCGTCTGTTTTTTGTTTTACTTCTGCGTTTCATTCCATGAGTTGGTTGCGTTATGTAGAATTTGTTGTTTTTGTGTTTTTTCCTTGCATCGTTATGTTTTGTGTTTTTTAAATGCAGGAGGTTGTCTGTTCTGTTCCAAATGAAAATTTTTTTTTTGCATTATTCTCTTTCAAACAGGAAATATTTTGCTGTCCAGGTGTTGTGCTATTAGGTTTCCCCTGGGACAGACTGTGGGTTGGGGTTTGCAAGTGTTTGGGTTTTAATCCCCGTGGTGAGAGCCTTAACTACAAAAAATAATCCCTTTTTGTGCAAAAAGTTTTTTTTCCCTTTGTGTTTTTTTTTGCGTGAAGGGGTTGCAAATGGGAAAACTTTTGTGGCGACCCTTAAACATCGTTTGGTTAAAATCAATATGGGCTAGCCCAAAGTCCTATTTCCCTGAATTGCCGGGCGGGGATTACCTCACGCCCCATAATTAATTTTTAACCCCCAAGTGGAAAAATGAGGTTCTCGGTGTGGCGGTCCCCCCCCGTCCCCCTTTCGTTCCACCCCCGGAAAAAATATACGTGGTGGGACTCACACTTAAGAAATTGTTTTATCTTCGGGGGCAAAAAATCTTTCGTTAAAACCCCTAAAACTACTAAAAACTAATACCTGGTTTTTGCCATCATGGGCCTTCTTTTCTGTTTGGGGATATCATCGTAGATCTTTCAACATACACAAAAAATCGGGTCACTTGTCACAAAAGCAATTTTACCGATGACCTAAACGGGATGCACTTTCATCATTCGTCTTGTAGGGCTCTCAGCTAATTTTTTATTTCACTCAACATGTAATATTTCTACCTGTAAAATAAATATTGTAAAGTATGGGTTATTGGGCTTGATATTCTCACCCTTGTAGAGGCCTTCAAATTTCCAAATCGACACCTTCTCGCGGGTTTTCCCGTGACTAGGGGGTTTTCCCCCTGAAACTAATGGCGATCCCCCCCGCGTCATCCCCACGTCCCTCCCCTTTGTCTCGATTCCAAATTGTAAATTAACGTCAGCATACCAAATCTGGGTCTCGTCGGGGAACCCCGCCCCTTTTACTACCTCCCCCGGCGACGCAAAAACAACACCGGACGGTGATGTACAGACGGGGGAAAAAGACCCCGACGTGGGAAAACCCCCCGCCCCCCCCTATGCTTGTGGCTGGTTCTGACCCGCCAGGCCTGTCCACTGTCCACCCCTTGTCCCCCCGCGTCATCCCTTACGTCCCCCCCCTTCGTCTCGATTTGCCCAAATTGCTAATATAACGTAAAGCAATATTCAATCAATCAATTCAGCGAGAGGGTACAAAAAAATGTCTGCTGGGTCCCTGGTCATGTAGGTATCTCTGGCTACGAGGGGGCTGACTTGGGACCAAGGCTGCAACGCAAAAAACTTCTACTGATTTTGACCCGTACCTGTTCCCGATGTCCACATGGGTTCAAGAACCCTATTTAGAAATTGGTCAAAATTGTTGGAATGCTTTGCGAAAAATAAACGCTCCTGTGTGCCCTGTCTTTCACTGAAAGTACGAACCCCTCCCTTCCATTTTTTCTCGTGTGAGGAGGTTGTAAATTTGGGGCGAGTACGAATAGGGCACCCCACCCCACCCATGCCTATCTTTTTACCCGGGGATAAGATTGCTCCCATTTGCGACCGTGTGATTGTTGCTATCCGTTCATCATTTATTGCTGCTGCTCTAAGTATGATGGTTTTAACTCCAATTAAAAATTAAATCATCTTGAAACTTTTTCTTATGAAAAAAGTGAAACTTTTCAATTTCTAAAACCTTAGCAAACTGATCGACAACTTTGACAGTTCATCATTTAAACCGAAGCTTTTGACTTACTATTCATTATGAAAAGACTTTTGGGAACGGATTCCTATAAGATTATGATTATGATTTGGTAATTTTTACATTTTCTACATTAAATTTAGCATGTAACCCTTTTTCCCTTTGGCTGTCTCAAATATATCGACCTTGGGAAATTTTTTTATGAAAGATTAAAAACCATTTAACCTTTTAAACCCTATTTTACATTCAACATATTACTTAATATCTTGGAGGCCGAATAAACTTTGCCGTTGAAGCGCCTAAAACTTCTAATTACAAAACTAAAACTTATAATCCAAACAAAAAGGCTACTCAAAAATTTAAAACAAAGAGTAAAAATGGGCACATTTGTCTACAAAGTCCGTAAGAAAAAAACCCATTTCCAAGCTTTTAAAAGGTTCTAAATTTTATAGGTATGTAAGCAAAATAAAGATAACGTACCTACATTTTTTTTTATCGTCCTACTAACTTGGGCCCTCAATTCCAACTCCAACCCTTTTCGTGGTTTTTCCGGATTAGGGGGGTTTTTCCCCAGAAAATTATGTGCAAGCCTGGGGCTCGTCGTGGAAACCCCTTCCTTTTTCTACCCCCCCCCGACGGCACGACAAAGACAACACGGCGAATGATTACACAGCGAAGACGCCACGACGTTGGGGAACCCCCGCCCTCCCCATATGCTTGTGGGGGGTGGGCCAGCACGGCCTGTCCACCCCTTTCCCCCCGCGTATCCCCTTAAATCCCCCCCCTTCGTCTCGATTAGCCAAATTGCATAATTGAGACGTAAGCAAAATCCATCCAAACGCGATGGCGACGACAAGACAAACGGAGGATATGACCAGACGGAGCGACCACGACGTGGGGGAACCCCTCCCCCCCCCCAAAGCTTGTGGCTGGTTTGGGGCCCCACCGGGCCCGTCCACCTCTTTTTCCCCCCCCTCCCCTTACGTCCCTCCCCATGTCTCGATTAGCCAAGTTTCAAAAAATGAACGTAAACAAAAATTCCCAAACAATCCAACTAAAAATTCACTGCTGGCCATCAAATTCCAAATCGCAACTTTTTCGTGGTTTGGCCCTTGATTAGGGGAGTTTTCCTCCCTGAACTAATGGCGAGCTCTTGGTCGTGGGTCGGGGAATTTCCCCCCTCCTTTGACTACCTCTCCGACGGCGACGACAATGAAACCCACGGACGGATGATGACACATACGGAGACGAACCACGACTGGGGGAAACCCCTGCCCTCCCCATACGCTGTGGCTGGTTCTGACCAGCACGGGCCTGTCCACCCCTTGTCGAAACCGCGTGTCCCCTTACACCATCCCCTTGGTAAGAAGCATACATGGTGGTAACTCCACTTTAGAAATTGTTTTATCTTGGAGGTGCGAATAATCTTAGCTGTTGAAGCGCCTAAAACTACTTATACTAATAATACGGGTTTAACCAAATTCCCTTAACAAATATCTTTTTTTAAATTTAAATTTTTCCCGTTCATTAATTTATAATACATATCAATAAATTAAAAACTTGTTATCACAATCATTATACTTATCATTTTATTTTGCATACTAAAAAACAGTAGAGTCACAAAACTGACTAACTTAATGTTATTTAATAAAAACTTATATTTTAATTCAGTCATTTGAAGATGCAACATTCACTGCATTTTAACTGTTCACTTCCTTGATGACATGTGATGATAAATAAAAAAAATCACTTTTCCTTTTCCTTTGCATAACTTTAAAACACCATCATATTCTTTATTTCCCCCTTTTTCCTTTAGGGGAAGTGATTCTGGTCTCAAATCACCTAGAGAATGCGCTAGTGTCGAGGGGGCGTAGCACCGTCGGGCCCGCCTTAGGAGGATACCTTTGTAAACCCCATATGATCCTACACTTGTTTTAAGCCAGCACAGTGTAAAAAATAAGGTTTTGGGGACAAACATGTCGTAGGGAGCCCACTAGTAAAGAAGATGTATCGTGTGGCTCAATATGAATTAAACCCTAGTATTTGCAATATAGACTAAGAGAATTTATAGTTAAAATACGTATGGATATATTCTATAGGGCGGGGCGCAGATGAACGTACAAACATTTATTTGAGCCTTTTATGTTTGTGACCGTTGTATTGCACCAGAGTAAAACTGTTAATGATGCTTAAAATTATATCATTATAATGACAAATTTATTAATATAAAAGCAAAATATGTAATTATATTCTATAATCTATTATAGGCCAAATATGGAATTGAATTCAACACTATAGAGTAGAGGACACAGTTTCACAACTCTATTAAAATCAAGCAACAACAATAAAGCCACTCAAGCATTGTGAAGAAAATACAGCAGTAAATAACATGCGTTCCTGATTTATTAGAAATCAAAATATTCAATACGGGACAAAACAACAATATAAAAGGAACATTGGGGTGTGCTTTATTTTCTCGGAAATCATGGTAGCCTGAGTATTAAGTTATGCATCTTCTCTTAGGAGATTGATACTTATTAGGCCCTATAATAAAATTGTGATTATGAAAATCATATTTAAAATAGAAACAAAACAGGTATTGAACCCAGGTCTCCCGCGGGCCGGGCGTGGAATAGAAAACTGGGAGTGCACGGTGATAATAAAATCTTTAGAATTTGATGAGCATAATAATATCAAAATGCACCAATATCTCATCAGCAAATCACTACCGGGGTCCCGGTGGTCTTTTGAGAGACATGGGTTCGATCCCTGGCCAAGTTTGGGTTTTTTAAATCGGGACCTACCCTTTTATTGTGATATAAAAGGCCCACCGATTGTTTTAGGCAAAAATAAATTAGGCTTAATAACTAGGATGAATTTGATATAAAAATATGAGGAATATCTCAAAGAAAATTACCTAAGTGGTAGAAAAGGTGTTTTTGTTTGCGAAATTGCTTGTGGATGCCCAACACAAAATAACGAAATAGTACATGTGTTCCGACAGTGTTTGCAGCAACTGTGTTGCAACAGTGTTGCAAGCACTCGACTCGGAACCGGGAGGTTACGGGTTCGAATTCCGTCGAGTCCGGTAATCCTGACTGAAGATTCTTTATGAGGTTTTCCACGGTCGTTTATGCAAATGCAAGGGATCGAGTCCTCTTAAACAGATCTCGGACATCCTTCACAATTGTCCCTATCCACAACATACCTAGTTCACCTAAGGGGGACATATTGCACTTATAACAGGTGAAATTTCCCAAACGATTAAAAAGAATAGCACGTGTTGAGTCACTTATCTTCCAACATTGGTTTCAGCAAAGATACCCTACACACTAATGGAAAGTGGGTAGGTGGATTGCGGACAGATAATATTCAGAGTAGGAAATATGTAACATAAATAAATAACGGTAAGTAATTGTTAACTCAGTCGGCGTTTGATGACGTTTTCAGTGGCTCGAATACATTTTTTCACGGAATGAATTATGTTTCTGATAAATATGATATTGAAGGCTATATTCCATTTAGGTGATGCATGTTGTGAACACGATAGAGCATCACAATACTGATCTCAATTAGTTAATTTCTTACGCGCGAGGAAAGCATGTGTAGATTCTATCCTCCTTCGCGCGTTTTCAGCGTTTGCCGCCAGAGTGGACATGGCGAGATGGAGTGCTCTAAAAATAAAATTATTATATTGCCAGTCTTAAGCAATGGGCTATCATGTTATTATACATTTTATGAGCGGAAGATACGCCATAATGCTAAAAGCCAAAAACTAAAAAGTAAGTGGTTCTTGACAATAATTGTGTTCTTGACTTGCTCTGGTCCAAGATGGCGGTTGGCGGTGGTTTGTTGGGCGGCGGTGGGCACACAACAGGATCATCGATATATCGATGTTGTGTAAAATTAGCTTGTGCCAAGTGCCTCCTAGCCCTTGAGAAAATACAAGGGTTAAGGTTTATATAATATACAATATAACTAATATTAGCGGTGTGCGAGGCAGAGGCGACGACAAAGACAACACGGACGGATGATGACACAGACAGAGACGACAACGACGTGGGGGAACCCCTGCCCTCGCCATATGCTTGTGGCTGGTTCTGACCAGCACAGGCCTGTCCACCCCTTGTCCCCCCGCGTCATCCCTTACGTCCCTCCCTTCGTCTCGATTAGCCAAGTATGCATAAATATGAGACGTAAAGCAATATCCAATAAAGAAAGCGCCACTCCCACACCTATCAGGTACATAACTTAACACGGCGACCGTAAAAATTTAAAAATTCTAAAATGTAAGTTTAAAAATGTACAATCATACCTTGAAGAGGAACACACGGCGTGACCGAATACGTTAAAATGAACACGCTGATACATCGCTATTACCAGGTCAAAATTTGGGGCCTTCAAATTCCACTCGACCCCTTTCTCGCTGTTTTGGCCCGTGAAAAGGGGAGTTTCACTCCCTGAAACTAATAGCGAGCTCTGGGTCGTCGTCGGGAACCCCTTCCCTTTGACTACCTCCCGACGGCGACGACAAAGACAACACGGACGATGATGACACAGACGGAGACGACCACGACGTTGGGGAACCCCTGCCCTCCCCATATGCTTGTGGCTGGTTCTGACCAGCACAGGCCTGTCCACCCCTTGTCCCCCCGTGTCATCCCTTACGTCCCTCCCTTCGTCTCGATTAGCCAAGTTGCATAAATATGAAACGTAAAGCAATATCCAAACAACATGGCCCGGATGAAACAAGGGTGACGCCCTCGACGTGGGGGAACCCTCTGCCCTCCCCATACGCTTGTCGCTGGTTCTGACCAGCACAGGCCTGTCCACCCCTTGTCCCCCCGCGTCATCCCTTACGTCCCTCCCTTCGTCTCGATTAGCCAAGTTGCATAAATATGAGACGTTAAGCAATATCCAACCCCTGCCCTCCCCATATGCTTGTGGCTGGTTCTGACCAGCACAGGCCTGTCCAACCCTTGTCCCACCGCGTCATCCCTTACGTCCCTCCCTTCGTCTCGATTAGCCAAGTTGCATAAATATGAGACGTAAAGCAATATCAAATCTATTCTGAAAATTCTGTCAATATACCTTACATAAGCTAAACCCTGTCATTTTTTGCAATACATTATAACCTCCCGATCACTATCCTGTATGTCGATGAACTTCTAGATTCGTGAACTTCGATAAACTTCGAGTTCTTTAATTTCTATATACCTAGAGGATTTACAGCCCTCGGCGTCCCGACGCTCACCTAGTCCAGAGTTCTTAGCCCTTTGGTCAAAGCGATATCCGAACGAGATAACCTACAACTTGACTCTCTCTTGTCTCCTTAGAGAAACTCCATCCAAGAACAACTACCCCCTGCGAGACACCCACACGGCCTCTCCCCGTGCTCGCTACAACAATGTTCCGGAAAGTGCCTTTTCCTCGCATCATCAGACCCTGCGCAAGGAAGGTCGCCCGATCACGATCATGTTATTTTAACCGAAACATCGCTTTTAAAAGTTTCGTCATTTAAACGAGTTATTAGTTGCAAAAAGTTACAAAATTTTCAAACACTGGCCTTATAATACATCTTTTCAGCTTGTTGCATCCTTAACTTTCATGGAAAAGTTTTTTACTTCAAGCCCCAAACTCTTTATAAATATGGTCCTAAATACGTTGTCCTTTTTAATGTTAAAACGACAAAACACTTGTTTGGAAAAATACACATCATATGACAAACTTTTTCATATCGCATTCCAACTTTTGTTTAGATTTGAAGAAATCAGCATAATAACAATGTTATCCAATTAAATATTGAAACGAACCGCGGCTAGTAAGAAAAGGGCTACACATCCCAATTCGATACAATATAACAAACACACATAATTCGTATTTGCTTATGAGCACATTTATATTCGACCCTCCTAGTCAAGGCTTCTCAAAAGAATGTGTTTTTGACCAGGGCACAGGCTGGTGTTGCCGTACCTGCCATATTAATTAAACCTTTTTGGGGTCATTCTCCAGATTAGGGACAAAACTAAGAGTAAAGAAAATATCTAAAATATATTTAAAATTACATCGTTTGTGTCTTTCATTGGGTTGATTATGAATAAATACACTCACCCATTTATCCAAATGTTTTGAGATATAAAACACCCTTAACTTTTACAGTTCATGACAAAGTCTATCTCTCAACCATCTCGTGGTTTTGCCCGTGAGTAGGGGAGTTTTACTCCCTGAAACTAATGGCGAGCTCAGGGTCGTCGTCGGGGAACTTTCCCCTTCCCTTTGACTACCTCCCCGACAGCGACGACAATGACAACACGGACGGTGATGACACAGAACGAGACGACCACGACGTGGGGAACCCCTGCCCTCCCCATACGCTTGTGGCTGGTTCAGACCAGCACATGCCTGTCCACCCCTTGTCCCACCGCGTCACACCCTCCCTTACGTCCCTCCCTCCCTCCATCTCAATTAGCCAAAGTGCATAAATATGAGACGTTATGCAATATCCAATCAATCAAATCAACTAAATTTAATTCACATCAATCACATTTTTTACTTATTAATTTACATTTAAGTGAATAATTTTTATTTTAATATTATTATCATCTTCCTCGTCATATTCTTTCCATAAAAAAATTAGAAAACAATAAACTCATCAAACACACCTTAAACTCATTAGATTATCTTACAATTTCACAGGTGGCGCAATATGACCTAATCAGTCCCTCCGTCCCTCCCTTAATCTCGATTAGCCAAGTTGCATATATATGAGACGTTGAGCAATATCCAATCAATCAATCAACTTATGAGAGTCGTCGACAATAACTCTTCCAACACTCCCTGAAACTAATGGCGAGCTCTGGGTCGTCGTCGGGGAACCCCTTCCCTTTGACTACCTCCCCGACGGCAAAGACAAGACAAAACGGACGGATGATGACACAGACGGAGACGACTACGACGTGGGGGAACACCTGCCCTCCCCATATGCTTGTGGCTGGTTCTGACCAGCACAGGCCTGTCCACCCCTTGTCCCCCCGCGTCATCCCATACGTCCCTCCCTTCCCTTTTCCATTAGCCAAGTTGCATAAATATGAGACGTTAAGCAAAATCCAATCCAATTTAACCAGACTTCTAACTAACTGTTTGTGTATTTGCCATTAAATATTTTGTTAGACAATTATCTTGAACGAGTTTTCAGAGTCTAGTTCTGTCAATGCTATTTTAAAACTTCTTCCACCACTGGCAATAGAGGATAACACAGTAGTCCCCTGTTGCTGACTACTTTGCTCATGTAGTTTTGCATGAGTTTGTTCAGTGTATTGATCTTCAAGTAGGGTTCGCAGGGGAGCATGGTCCTGGAATAATTAATGGTATTCGTGCCTATGTTTCAAACCACAACTTAAGGGATTGATCGCTTGTTTCTCCTTGCTCTGAAAACTTCCTCGACATTTCTTGGGGTCTTTTACCTCCGAACATTAACTGTAGACCACTTTTCACGCAAGAATTAACCCGCACCTCTTATAATCGAGCCTACCATACTAAGGTCTTAGCCAAGCGGAACTGATGATGGTTCGCGTTGAATGATTTCAGATTTAATGGTTTTACATCCCTCAAAGATGTCTCGTAATATTGTTTTTGCTTCTTAGTTCTCCCTCCCAATTGCTTACTGGTACGGTCTTCCTATAACACATATAAGGTAAAAATTTTTGAAATTTCGATGTGTCCATTGCAATGACATGGTACTAGGAAGTCAGTTGGGGTCTCCAGACTGGGTTACTGGTACCTTGTTCCTATTCCGGCAGCGCAGGCAGGTCGTTCTCCTCCCCAAACCAAACCGCGCGCCGGGCGAGCTGCATCTCCAACAAGTCAAAGGGATGGGGAAGTGGCGATCAGTAGGGTCATGTCCGGGTTCTTGTATAAGTTTTTTGATGTGTATTGGTTTTTTTGGTATATTGATATAGTTGTGAGTGTTTGGAATAGACCATAGCTGACCAGAAGGGCGGGGGGGGTAGATCCAACGTCGTTGCAGTAGGGACTGTTTATCTAGTGTTATCAGGCCGCCCTTCCCCGGGTTTTATCGAGTCCCGTCTGTGCGTGTTGTAGTTCTACAAACCAGTATAACACTTCGCAGCAAAGGTTTCTGAGATAGTGAACACATCGGGGTTGTGGTGGTGATGAGGGCGTTCAGTTCTGCGCGTCTGAGATGTAGTCTGTTGAAGTTGACTGAGGTGAAGGTGATGGAGTCTGAGGAAGTGAGGGGTGGGTTGTCTAGTCTTTATCCAAGACTGTTGGGATTGGGGAGAGTGGCGTACCGGGTTGTTTGTTTAAAAAGTTTGGATTTGTAAGTTGCTGAGCTGTGTGGGATGCGACAGTTTTGTTTAGGTGGGTTGGCGGAGGTTGTAGCTTCGCCGACCGGTGTTTTGGTGCGTGGACGATGGAGAGTCCTACATTGGACTCTTATATTACTGGGGCGTAGAAACAAACTCGCCGCCTTCTCGTGGCTGACAGGTGAGTAGGGTAGTTAACTCCCTGAAACTAATGGCGGGCCCCGGGGGCTGTGTCGTGCAGACTACACGGACATGGACGTTTAAATGCTCCGACATGTCACCTGACCTCCAGACACGCCTGGCCGTCTGCACACCAGAGGGGTGGGGTAGTACACGTTACTGATAAGAGTCGTCGACGTTTAATCTTCCAACGTGGTCACATTGTGTTGACACGTCATGTGTTGCTCGTCGGCGAGTGTGTCTGTAGTCAACAGTGGACGCGCTCACGACGTCATGTAGTACTTCCTAAAAGAGAATATTTGTAATTCATACAACCCAAATAATTGTTGACAATAATTAATGTCAGCCAGTTGAAGAAAAGTGAAACTGCGAAATATTGCTACATTTAGCGTCGTGTGTAGAGTCGCGTGTTAACGTGTTTACGTGTTTTGTTATGAAAAATTTCTTAATAAAACGGTACACGATAAGTTTTAATCTAGAGGGCAATTGGTGCATCGTCCCTGCATACTCGTCAGGGAATGTCTTCTCGACAGTTTGTCTTTCTAATTTTGCAAAAATTTCTTTCCCCCGCTTTACATTGGTGGCAATTTGCAGTAGGAGCTGCATTAGTTGCATCTTACAACCCGACCGTCGGTACATCCTTAACCTTACTTTTACACCCGACGCACACGACGTTACTTTGTTATGGTTGTGTTTGTGTTGTGTTGTGTTGGGGCGAGTGCGAATAAAGCACACACACCTCACCAATGCCGGGCCTTCAAATTCCAACTCGACACCTTCTCGCGGTTTGGCCCCTGAATAGGGGGGGTTCACTCCCTGAAACTAATGCGCGAGCTCTGGGTCGTCGTCGGGGAACCCCTTCCCTTTGACTACCTCCCCGACGGCGACGACAAAGACAACACGGACGGATGATGACACAGACGGAGACGACCACGACGTGGGGGAACCCCTGCCCTCCCCATATGCTTGTGGCTGGTTCTGACCAGCACAGGCCTGTCCACCCCTTGTCCCCCCGCGTCATCCCTTTCTGGGCCTTCAAATTCCAACTCGACACCTTCTCGCGGTTTGGCCCGTGAATAGGGGAGTTTCACTCCCTGAAACTAATAGCGAGCTCTGGGTCGTCGTCGGGGAATCCCTTCCCTTTGACTACCTCCCCGACGGCGACGACAAAGACAACACGGACGGATGATGACACAGACGGAGACGACCATGACGTGGGGGAACCCCTGCCCTCCCCATATGCTTGTGGCTGGTTCTGACCAGCACAGGCCTGTCCACCCCTTGTCCCCCCTTGTCATCCCTTACGTCCCTCCCTTCGTCTCGATTAGCCAAGTTGCATAAATATGAGACGTTAAGCAATATCCAATCCTAGGGTGGAATACAGCTTTCCTTTGCTTTCACATGGTAGTATTGCTGCAGATTCTCAGGTTTGAAGAAGTTTGGGTAATTTGGGATTTCTGAGTTAAACACGGGGGACCTTGAGTCAACAAGTATACAACAAAAAGTTGCAAAAAAACAAATTTTGGTTAAACATCAGCCCAAATATTAAACTTTAAGTGTTATTGTTACACTTGTTCACGAAAGGTAAACAATGCTGTTTTAATTATGTGGAGCAGTAGACACGGCAAGTTTATTTTATTGGAATGAAAGAAAATAGTTTACACATAGTTGTTCATCATACAAAATAATTATGAATAATATGAAATATAAATTTGAAATACTTATTTACGAATAGCCAGCAATATTATAGTTTCATTAAACTTAAATCAAATAAAAAATTAAGAATTCCCATAATGATGAAATCCACTAGCTTTTGTTTAAAGTTGTCATTTCAAGTGTCGAGCAAATCTGTAACTTATTATCGTCGTCTGGGGACTTTCCCCATCCCATTGACTACCTCCCCGACGGCGACGACAATGACAACACGGACGGATGATGACACAGACGGAAACGACCACGACGTGGGGGAACCCCTGCCCTCCCCATACGCTTGTTGCTGGTTCTGACCAGCACAGGCCTGTCCACCCCTTGTCCCCCCGCGTCAAATTCCAACTCGACACCTTCTCGCGGTTTGGCCCGTGAATAGGGGAGTTTCACTCCCTGAAACTAATGGCTAGCTCTAGGTCGTCGTCGGGGAGCCCCTTCCCTTTGACTTCCTCCCCGACGGCGATGACAAAGACAACACAAGGATGATGACACAGACGGAGACGACCACGACGTGGGGGAACCCCTGCCCTCCCCATATGCTTATGGCTGGTTCTGACCAGCACAGGCCTGTCCACTCCTTGTCCCCCAGCGTCATCCCTTACGTCCCTGCATTCATCTCGATAAGCCAAATTGCATAAATATGAGACGTAAAGCAATATCCAATCAATCAACCTTACGACCCTCCCTTCGTCTCGATTAACCAAGTTGCATATATATGGGCCTTCAAATTCCAACTCGACACCTTCTCGCGGTTTGGCCCGTGAATAAGGGTGTTTTTAACTCCATGAAACTAAAAGTGAGCTCTGGGTCGTCGTCGGGGAAAACCCCCTTCCCCTTTTACTACCTCCCCAACGGCGACGACAAAGACAACACGGACGGATGATGACACAGACGAAGACGACCACGACGTGGGGAAACCCCTGCCCTCCCCATATGCTTGTTGCTGGTTCTGACCAGCACAGGCCTGTCCACCCCTTGTCCCCCCGCGTCATCCCTTACGTCCCTCCTTCGTCTCGATTAGCCAAGTTGCATAAATATGAGGTGATAGCAATATCCAATAAATAAATAAATAATTGCATAAAAATTAAGCAATATCTGGACTGGAATCAGACACACACACCACTGAACCAACGAGCTTGACATGACATAATACATATCATATATATATATATATATATATTGTTGATTAAGTATTTATAATTCTTCTTATAATATCATATTTTTCAGTGTATTTTATAGGATACATTTCCTACAAGAGACAAAATACTTATTTGTTTGATTACTAACAGTACACAGTACGTCCCTCCCTTCGTCTCGATTAGCCAAGTTGCCTAAATATTAGACGTTACGCAATATCCAAACAATTGGCCTAGTTATTAAACCAAGCCTAACTAGGCCGTAGGGCCTAGGGTTCTACTAGGCCCCTAGGCTAGGCCCTAGTCTAGTCTAGACAAGGCGTAAGCCTAGCAAACTCAATTTACCTACCTCTTCATCAGTATAACTGTTTACTTGCCGTGAATTTTGGGTTTTTTTTCCTTCGTTTTCAATAAATTGAACAGTATCTCTTCATCGTCGCTGCTGTCTGAGCTTTCCAAGAGTTCCATTAACAAATTTATTATTTATTTATTTATTATTTGTCTCTGTAATTTTGTAAAACTTATACAAAAATTACAGAATGAAACAGAAAGCAGGCCTATTGTGGCCCATTCACCGCAGTGATCCTGTTCCATTCTACACATAAATAAAATATAAAAATAACATAAATTCTCTTATAAAAGGACGATAATGATAATGGTGAAATGGATGATACAGTTTATTAATATGATAGTTAAAAATGAAATGAACTAATGTTTAATGCCGGTATCAAAGATCCATTTGTCTTAGCGGTGGTCGTCAACTATAGGTCAATCAGGCAACCATTTGTCATCTTAAGTGATCTTGAATGGCCCTTTTAAACGCCTTATCAGAGATCCGTGACTCACGAATGTCCAAAGGCAGGGAGTTCCAAACACTGGCAGCTCTCTGGTAGAATGACCTTTGATAAGCCAGTGTTCGCGCAAAAGGAGGGCGCAGCAGCACTCCACTCTTGGCACCCCTACCCAAAAAAACATACCGGTTGTCCAGCTGAAGGCGCTTCAAAGGGTCAACATCAGCTTGTTTGCATAATCCCTTTGCCAGTAGTAGAATATCCATCTGTTTAATAACATTACTGATAAGAGGAAAATCACATTTTCCGCGACGTTCTTCAGCATTGAGAGACTTATCAAAACCCAGTATCAATTTTGTAGCCCGGTTTTGAATACGTTCCAGAGTGCACATATTTATTTCCGTCGACGGATGCCATGCTGGAATTGCATATAGTAGTGTAGGACGAACTACAGTCAGGTATAATGTCCTTAGAACTTTTGGCTTGCATTCTTTAAGGTTACTGTACAGAAAACCTAGTAATTTAGACGTTTTTGATCTTATGGTTTGCACATGGAAGTTCCATTTGAGATCAGCAGTGATGTTTAGTCCCAGAAGCTTCAGTCTGTCTGTGTTGTCAATTGGATTCCCCTGTACATGGTACCTAGAGTTCGCAGTTAAAGCGGATTTAGACATTCTAAAGCAAACGCTTTTCTTTACGTTCAAATTCATGCTGTTCTGGCGGCACCAAAGTGATATATTATCCAGGTCCTGTTGTAATATTTCAATATCTTCAGCAGTCATAATGGATCTGTACAGTGTAAAGTCATCTGCATATTGGTAGCAACTAGACTGTACGCATGCTGGAAGGTCAAGCATAAATATTACAAAGAATAAGGGACCGACAACTGATCTCTGTGGAACCCCAGATGTCACTGCCACTGGCCTCGATGTTGCCCCACTATGAACTACACTCTGCGTCCTTACAGCTAGGAAGGAATCGCACCACTGTAGAAGGTTTCCAACAATGCCGTAGTGTTCAAGCTTCTTAAGTAATCTTGCATGTGGGACAGAATCAAACGCCTTGCTCCAGTCTAATGATATTACATCTATTTGTTTAGTCGAAATTTTGTCATCATGTGCTGCCAGTCCTCAATCAATTCTGTTAGCATGGTTACGCAAGACCTTCTGGGAAGAAATCCATGCTGTTGGTTGTTGATTAGTCCGTGTTCATAGAAGTGCTTAAGGATGTAAAACGAAGTAACCTGTTCTAGCATTTTACACAGAACCGATGTTAAAGCAATAGGTCTATAGTTGTTTACGTCCTCCTTCGTCCCGGCCTTGTATATAGGAACAACGTTAGCACGCTTCCAGTCAGCCGGGATTTGCCCTGGAAAGTGACAGGTTGTAGAGACAAGCTAACGACGGTGCAACAGCAACTGCACACTCCTTTAAAATTCTTGTGGGTATGCCATCCGGCCCAGACGCAGCTCCTGCACGAAGTTTCTTAATCTTAAGTAGAACAATGTCCTCAGTGACCATAATATCTCCGAGGGTCAGGGGAGGTGATGGGGCGTTGATGCCGAACGATCCAGATGTGGGTGGAGGCGTAAAATTAGATTTAAATTTTGCACTAAAAGCTTCTGCTATGTCTTAAGGGTCACGAAGCAATTTGTCTCCTGCCCTGAAAAATTCCGGAACCGTACTTCCACTTTTCCCACGAATAAATTTCCAGACATTCTTGGGATTATTTGATGTGCCTAGTTTCCACATGTAACTGCGATGAGATTGACGTGTAAGACGCTTTACATTCTTCTTAGCTTTGCAAAATTTCTCTAAATTGCTATCACTTGGGCTCTCTTTCCAACGCTTGTACAGTTTGTCACGTTTCTTGATGAGGTTAACAATCGAATTTGTGATCCAGGCTGGTCGCTGCTTACCACTGATAGTGACTTTACATTAATACAAATTTCGCGCATCAAGGGCCGCCATATTGCACTCGATTCGTCGCACTACCTTCTGACCCAGTGCGGTTCAATGCGTGCAACCGCCATCTGCATGCATGTAATACAATACATCCAGATGGCGGTGGTGAATGCACTCGTTTCTAATGCACCGCCAATGGTGTATTTGCACTGGCACTGAGTTCACGTTAGTTCACATTCAGTGCGCACTAGTGCGGCCAATGGAAAACGCCATAAGTGAAGGGCAGAGATGAAAACAATGTTCCACCGACTCCACCTACACCCCTCACCAGCAGTCTGAATGTACATTACGCAGAGACTAGGTGACGGGAAGCGACAGGAGGGAATGAGACGGGAAGTGAGGCAAGACAAAATACCAACTCCACCAGAAGATTGGCAGGCCTAAGTGTTCAACTTGACCGCAGTGCGCACTTCACAATCAAAATGCAGCTGCTGCACTTTGGCATTGTCACACAAGTTTGTCCGCACCCGATGTAGCAACGGGACGCACAAAACATGCAACGCACTGCAGCACGTGTCGCAAGAGTTTCAGGTATCTCCCTTGTTAGTGGCAGAGTAGAAGGTCTTATCGCAATATGTGCAGACCCAGACGTCATCAAAGTCCAACTCGCAACTTTCTCGTGGTATGGCCCGTGATTAGGGGAGTTTTTCTCCCTGAAACTAATGGTGAGCTCTGGGTCGTTGTCGGGGAACCCCTTCCCTTTGACTACCTCCCCGACAGCGACATAAAAGACAACACAGACGAATGATGACACAGACGGTGACGACTACGACGTGGGGGAACCCATGCCCTCCCCATATATACGCTTGTGGCTGGTTCTGACAAGCAAAGGCCTGTCCAGTGTCCATCCCTTGTCCCCCCGCAACATCCCTTACGTACCTTCCTTCGTCCCAATTTTCCAAAGTGCAAAATATGAGACGATAAGCAATATCTTATCAAAAATCAAACCTCCACCTCATTTAATTGACATCAAACATATTTCATTTTTAATTCAAATTAATACTACTGTAATCTCTTAAATTTTCTATTCTTTTTTTTTTACGTTTGTGAACAAACAAATCTTCAAAGAAATCATAAACCCATTTCATTACCTTACAACATAGGTGGCGCAATATGACCTATCCGGTTGGAACGCCCTTGTTTCTCACGTCGTCTTTGATTGAATCTTTATATAGAAGGTAAAATGGATTAAAAGTATCACACACCTCGCTTTTGGCAGCCTCTTCATGTTAGGTTTTTAAAGATGTGGCCTAATTCGTTCTCTGCCCATAGCACGGAGGTGCCCCAAAATAATCGTAATAGGTTTAAATAAATAAATAAATTAATTTATGAATTGTATTTAGAGTCTATCAACTCAGTTATATAACTGATTTTTAGTGGAGAACTTTAAATCAAAGCGACCAAGCCAACCCTGCAGGCCCCGACGCTATCGCCTTCTTTTTTTTTTACTTCTTGTGAGAATTTCTTTTGCCAGCAGCTGTTATTTGGCTCCTCAGCAAAAACCATGTTGCATGTGTAGCTCAAAAAGTAAGCGTTAATTGGAGCCATGCCCTCTGCTTCCTATCCCTCTGTGCATTAATCAATGAAAATTCTGGCGTCCCTGCAAATGGATCATAAACAAAGCATAATAAACAAATATCTTGGATGGCGAATAATCTTTGCTGTTAGAGCTCCCTTAAGGCTGGATGTCCCCATAGCGCTCTGTATGTGCAGAGGTCTACTAATTATTTTTTAAAGCACTTTCCTGTTGTCTAAAATCTTTCAAATTACTTTGAGGAACAGATGAAGGATTAAATTTGTCATACTATTTTTACAATTAGCATACATTGATTCGATTTTAAATGGACAGACCTATATGCTAATTTCTCATAAGAAATGGACTGGATCATGAGATAAATGTGTGGTTTTCTCACACAATATTTTAAATACTATTACTAGTTCCAAGAGTAAGTATCAATATTCTCATTAATATGGAAGACTATTAAATCAATATAAACAGTTTTCGCGCGTTTTACTAATGTACGTCTGTGAGCTCGCGCTCTGGGTTTTGTGGCAATATTAGGAACTCGTTGAACGTTCCTTCCAGACAGACAAAAGAGCAGCCGAAGAAAGGCGAGCCAAGCGGAGCTCTTGACCCTTTCACGGGTTGCAGTTCCAGGTAAAAGCAAAGTCTCTCGTCGTGTTATGAATGGCATGTGACTACAATGACTGTATAAATTAGTTTTCAACTACCATGACCAAACAGCTTTTTCTAGACGAGTTCTGGATTTAGAATCTGTCAACTCAAATGTCCGATTTGAGTATCCTCTTTGGACTACAGAACTATTACTTTTTAGCACATAGGCCCCCTACATACTAATAATCGAAAATACAGTTTTAACATTATAAATTTATATTGTAATTTATATTATTATAATTTATAAATTATTATATATATAAATTTATATTATAATTTTTTTTATTATTAATTTATAGACAAACCGTATCATAAAGTGTTCTTAGAAATTGGTGTGGATGTAGGAAGAGGGGTCCTTCCAAATATGATCAACATTCATCAAATTATAAATGGATTACTTTTAATGAAATCCTTTTAAAAAAATGATAGTAAATTCCATTGATTATATTGACTTGAGTAAAGAAAGAAAAATAATTACAATTATTATAAATGATGTGATACAATTTTAGAAATACAATCGTTTGAATCGCATGTCTTTTGATATAAATGATAAAATAAAAATAATTTACAGCGATTAGGTATATTGATATGAGTAAATAAATTTGAATAGTCACAATTACTTTTCAATATGTTCACATATCGCTGGCCCACATCCCGACTGGTCTAACTCCAAATTCAGTAAATAATTCACTCCAACAAATACACAACTAAACTAAAAGCAAACAACACGCTCTCACATGCACTCGCACTCCGCACTAGCACGCAAAGATGCTCATGATAAACCATATTTGGGTGAACTGAAAACTTATTTCGGTTCAAAACTCAAAGTGTGATAATAATATACATATATATGGGCCTTCAAATTCCAACTCGACACCTTCTCTCGGTTTGGCCCGTGAATAAGGGTGTTTTACTCCCGGAAACTAATAGCGAGCTCTGGGTCGTCGTCGGGGAACCCCTTCCCTTTGACTACCTCCCCAACGGCGACGACAAAGACAACACGGACGGATGATGACACAGACGAAGACAATCCAATCGATTAGCGGGTTCAAAGTGCATAAATATGAGTCGTTAAGCAATATCCAATCCAACAAGAGTGTGTTCAGTTTTTTTTAATAGTACTGCAGCCTGGATCTCTTCACTTCGATCCTCTCGCCGTGAAGAAGTGGTTCTGGCTCGTTTAAGAATCGGGCACACATACCTCACTCACGGATATCTTCTAACAGGTGAAGATCCTCCCATTTGTGATAAGTGTGGCGAAGTTTTAACTATAAAACACGTTTTAGAAACCTGTACAAAATAAGGTAATTATAGAAAAGATTTTAAATTAAAACCTTCCCTCAAAGAAATTTTATCAAACAACTCCACGACAAGCTATAATGTTAATAATTTCTTACGTAAAGTAAACCTTTGAAATTCAATTTGAAATTCATATAAATTTAGCAATCAGAAAATTTGATGGGCACTGATAACTTTACTGTTTCGTCCCCTAAAACCCCAACTAAGTAACTTTTCTGCAGGGCATTTTGCTACCTACCTTTTTAATACATTTTAGTTCCTTTCCTGGATCTGTTGGTTTAGGCGCGAATAATCTTTGCCGTTGAAGCGCCCTAAAACTACTAATACTAATTCGTGCTCAGAGATCATAAATAAGAAATGAATTTCAAAACTTGAAAGTAAAATTCGAAAGCAGATATGTTGGCTCTAATCACAGCTTCGTGATCGTTCACAGTGGCAAATAATGGCTGGTCAATCCCTGCGTTCTTTGTAAGGGATGTGTTGCTTTGTGCGGCTAATGAAAGCTTTTAAATATGAATTTATTAATTCGCATTTTCAATTTTAAATATATTATTCAAGAAAATGTTATCACTATTAACTCAATCGTTTTCTTTTCTTTTATGAACTACGATAACATAATTAATAAAATCGAAAAATCCATTTATTAAATTACACTATTACAGGCGGTGCAATTTGACCAACCCGGTAGATCGCCCTTGATTCTCATGTCGTCTCAAAGTACAACACGTGTAGCCTATTCCCTTCTTTGACAAACTTTACTTCTACCATGCTGCTAACTGGTCGTGGTACGTATCAGTAATGTTCATTGACAAACTTTACTTCTACCCTGCTGCTACCTGGTCGTGGTACGTATCAGTAATGTTCATTGACAAACTTTACTTCTACTGGTCGTGGTACGTATCAGTAATGTTCATTGACAAAGAGTCAGCGTTGACTTAGTCGAACACTCTCGTTATTCTGCTGTGTAGCCTGGTGGATGCTTTCGATACCCAGCAATGAACACGTGTTATTAAACACATGAGATAAGACTGATAACATTGAATGCAAGTGTTCAATTCTCAGTGTGGCTATATTTGCATTAGAAGCATGACACCAAGTTTCTGTACTGATGTGTCCACTATGGTGCGTCTCCTATGGCTGCTCTGTTTTAGATGTTTGAGATGTTGAAACCTAATTGAGACACATGTGCTGGTGCTCTAACTGTATATCACATGTAAGACTTTATTATTTGCGGACGCCCAACGACTTCTATTCGGGCCATCTTGGACAATGGGGCGCTTGTTACTTCACCGCATGACGTAGTGTCGGTGATTGCCAGTCACTTTGCTTCGGTAAGCAGCAACGCTCGCTATGATGCAGCCTTTCTCCAATGGAAACGAAGAAGTCAACAACAACGGCTTACATTTGCTTCCGACAACACTGACAGTTACAATCGGCCTTTCACGTTATGGGAATTGCGCACTGCGATCAACTCCTTAAGGAAAACGGCCGCGGGCGAAGACAAGCTCCACAATGAAATGTTCATCCACCTGACTGACCAATCTCTTGAGATTATTCGGTTCTTCTTTAATTCGTTATGGTTATCGGATGGATTTCCTGACGCCTGGCGTAGGGCTATTTTAATTCCGCTTTTGAAACCAGGTAAAGACAAAACCTTACCCGGCTCTTATCGACCCATTCCTCTACCTAGTTGCTTCTGCAAATTGTTTGAGAAGATGGTCAATAAGCGCCTGATGTGGCTTTTGGAATCTCGTGGCTTGCTTACTAATGTTCAGTGTGGATTTCGACAGCGACAGAGTTCAATCGACCACCTCGTGCGTTTAGAAACCTTCATCCAAGAAGGTTATGTGGCTAAACAGCACAAATTCCAACTCACAACCTTCTCGTGGTTTGGCCCGTGATTAGGGGAGTTTTTCTCCCTGAAACTAATGGCGAGCTCTGGGTCGTCGTCGGGGAACTTTCCTCTTCCCTTTGACTACCTCCCCGACGGCGACGACAATGACAACACGGACGGATGATGACACAGACGGAGACGACCACGACGTAGGGTAACCCCTGCCCTCCCCAAAGGCTTGTGGCTGGTTCTGACCAGCACAGGCTTTGACCACCCCTAACTCCCCCGCGTCATCCCTTACGTCCCTCCCTTCGTCTCGATTAGCGAAGTTGCATAAATATGAGACGTTAAGCAATATCCAATCAAAAGTTTGAGATATTTCTACTCTACAAGAAATTGTAAAGCGGAATGCAATAGTAAAACTGTCTCTCTGGGTGCTTAGTCCCTAACTATTTCTCTAATTCTGCGGTTGCTTAGATAGAATACCACAAAACATTAAATAACAATAATTTACAGGAATAAAAATTGAATAATAAGTTTAAACCAAGTTGAATGTAACGGCACAAGAATGTGAGACATTCTGCTGTGAGTTGCGATTGTATATTTTCAAATTGTGATCTAAGATGATTAACATGGTCATTCACTGGGATCTCTGGAGACATTTTACAAAGTATAAACAACGTTTTGCTGTGGTGATCTAAGCGCTGATCTTTCAGAAGTCGGGTAAAAAAGTCATCAGTTCGAACACATCTGTGTCAACAACAATAAGTATTGTTTCCCGACCTACAAGAAAAACACAGAACAGAAAAGACCGACACCGAATATGAGATAATGTGCAACATCCATGGTTTGATTTTAAGCTAAATTCCTGAGTAGTATTGGTAGAACCGCTCAGCTTCTGTTTTCCCCTGTCTAGGCCCCCAACATCAGCTGTGTCAAATTTAATGTCTTGCGCACGTAGTTTGATCTCTCCTAATCACATGAAGAACTTCTATGATTCTCATTCAAAGATATTTATTTCACATCAAAGTCCAACTCGCAACCTTCTCGTGGTTTGGCCCGTGAATAGGGGAAATCATAAACAATTCGGTTGATTTGAAATTTCTTCTAATTAGCAATTATAAGAATAAGCCCAATCCGATTAACATTGCTCTAAATAGAGTGTTAAAGTTGAATAATGTTTGCAATCGATGTTTTGTAACGGTCTGTAGCGTACACGTGCCACCTGCAGAGCTCCAAGGTCAGACAACAAAGGATCGGCGCGCGCAACGATATCCCCGCCCATGACGCTCTGTCAACAATGCACTCAAGCAGGCAGCAGATGCCGCCTATGCTTCGCAGTTAGCCTGTTGTTCTTGTCCGAGGTGGACGTGTTTGGTCGCCGCTCTGCGGTCGGTCCATGTTCAGCCTTCACAGTTCTAGGAGTTTGCCTCTGTCACTGTTGGATGTGTTGTAAAGGAATGTTTTTACTGTTGTTTCCTTGCATAATCTCCAGTAGATTGTCTGTTCTGCAGGACAGAATGGTTTCTGAGACGTAAAGCATATCAAATCGAAATTCATTATTTCTCTTGCTTGACAGGGAAGATTGTAGTTGTTGATCCTGTACGCCGTGTCAACTGAGCGTCTGAGTTTGGCAAGGACTTATTGTAATCTGAGTGGGATAAGATCTTGGTATACAACAAGAGGTTACTTTTAGTTCTGTCTGGAGGGTAGGGACCTTCAAATTCCAGTTCGACACCCTTCTCGCGGTTGGCCCGTGAATAGGGAGTTTCACTCTCTGAAACTAAGGCGACCCTTCGGGTCGTCGTCGGGGAACCCCTTCCATTTGACTACCTCCCCGACGGCGACGACAAAGACAACAGGGTACGGATGATACCAACAGACGGAGACGACCACGACGTGGGGAACCCCTGCCCTCCCCATATGCTTGTGGCTGGTTCTGACCAGCATAGGCCTGTCCACCCCTGTCCCCCCGCGTCATCCCTTACGTCCCTCCCTTCGTCTCGATTAGCCAAGTTGCATAAATATGAGACGTAAAGCAATATCCAAAAAATTGTAGCTTATTCCCTATATTAATTTCCCTTCTTCGTTGCCACAAATGTGAGTGCTTGTTTTGAGCGTGATTTGTATTATCTCGAGTATTTCGTGGCTGGATCTGTTCAGCACGGATTTTTCCTCTCTGATGGTTTATCCCACTCTCTAAAGAAATGTTCATTTTTATTCACATATCACTCATAATCCTGTCAAATAAGAATTTTTGAAGGAAAAAATTTCGATGTCGCTGAATTTTTGCAGAGACCTTCCTTAAATGATATTTATGAACATACTAAAACTCCCCTACAATCGGACTGGAGCTTTGGCCTTCATATTGGAAAATGGCGGCCAAAAAGTGTTGATTATCGAATATCTCCATATTGGTTGGAGATAGACAAAATGTTTCAATGGCAAAAATATTCCCCATTCAATTCCCTACAAAAAGGTATCTTCGATAGTTTTGGTAGGGGCAAAGGTTACGTCACAAAATCGTGGTTTATATGTTGCTCATTGGAGTACCAGCTAATTTCCTAATTTTCACGCCCAGCATCAAACACAAACAATGCCCGGTAAATCCGTGAGAAATCGATTGAAATACAAAAGGACTTTTGTACGGGGTTCATGAAAGCTTCCATTAGTATTTTAAAAATCATGTCTGCAAAATCGGATTTTGCATTTACCCGGAATTTGGGTTTTTCCATTGTTGGCATTTCCTCAAAAAAACCGTATTTGACTGTCCATTATTAAGCAATAAATGGCTTTGGAGGAAAAATTCTTTCTATGCACACTGAAATGACTTAAATAATGATCCGATTACAACCAAAGTTTAAATCCAATATGGCTGCTAACTCCTAATATCCACAACATCAAAGTGAATTATGTAACAAAAAGAGTGTAAAAATAGCACAAAAACAGTATTCATATTGTGAATATTAGGAATTAGCAGCCATATTGGATTTAAACTTTAGTTGTAATTGGATCATTATTTAAGTCATTTCAATGTGCGTAGAAAGATTTTTTCCTCCAATGCCATTTAGTGCTTAATAATAGACATTCAAATATGGCAGCTTTTAGGAAATGCCAACAATGGAAAAAACCAAATTCCGGGTAAATGCAAAATCCGATTTTTCAGACCTGGTTAAAAATACTTATGGAAGCTTTCATGAATCCCATACAAAAGTCCTTTTGTATTTCAATCGATTTCTCACGGTTTTACCGGGCATTGTTTGATGCTGGGCTTGAAAATTAGGAAATTAGCTGGTACTCCAATGAGCAACATATAAACCACGATTTTGTTACGTAACCTTTGCCTCTACAAAAACTATAGAAGATACCTTTTTGTAGGGAATTGAATGGGGAATTTTTTTGCCATTGAAACATTTTGTCTATCTTCAACCAATATGGAGATATTCGATAATCAACACTTTTTGGCCGCCATTTTCCAATATGGCGGCCGAAGCTCCAGTCCGATTGTAGGGGAGTTTTAGTATGTTCATTAGTATCATTTAAGGAAGGTCTCTGCAAAAATTCAGCGACATCGCAATTTTTTCCTCTAAACGTCAATATCAGATCTTATTTGACAGGATTATCATTATGTCATGTCCATCCGGTCTGTTTAAACAAACCAATTAACATTATATATATATACACACAAGCTTGCAACGAGTCTATCGCATCTAGGTGTGTTATTGATTCTGTTACGATATTTGAAACGTATTCTTTGAATAAAAGATCAGTGACTTGGTAATTAGATCATAAAAACGTGTCAAAATATCTGGTTAAAAAAGGTGCATTAATTTAATGTTATATAAGTGGACGGGTGGAAGTAGTTAACGGAGTGTCTGTTACATAACACTTTCCCAGAAAACTTGTCGTGGACTTTCCCCTTCCCTTTGACTACCTCCTCGACGGCGACGACAATGACAACACGGACGGATGATGACACAGACGGAGACGACCACGACGTGGGGGATCCCCTGCCCTCCCCATACGTTTGCGGCTGGTTCTGACCAGCACAGGCCTGTCCACCCCTTGTCCCCCCGCGTCATCCCTTACGTCCCGCCCTTCGTCTCGATTAGCCAAGTTGCATAAATATGAGACGTTAAGCAATATCCAATCCAATCAATTAATCATCAAACACACCATTAACTCATCTCATCAACTTTCATTATGACAGGCGGCGTATATGACCTAACCGGTTGAAGCGCCCTAGTTTCTCACGCCATCTTTTTTTTCTCTTGCAACATCCTTGCACTTCTGGTTTTTAAATCTTTGGTGGATGATGATGTCATCGCACATCTGCACGACAATCAGCACGGCATCCTGCACGGAGCTGGCCGGCATCCTGGTGTTTTAAGCCCATGGATCATGTTCTTCTCCTTCTCAAATTCAGCGGTTGTTTCGAGGAGGAGTCGGCGAGTCCGGTGACCCTCGTAGAAGCGCATGGACATCAAATTCTGCACTTGCCTTACAAAAAACTTTGTTGTGTACTATAGTCCACATTGGTAGTGTTTTATATTAAAGTATAGTTAATTACAATTGATTAAAGTTTAACTATAGTATTCCGTCTTCCGCGTAATACTTGTACGACCAGATTTACCTCAGTCTCTAATTGAAATTAAATTTCGCCTCAAATGCAAACTATTAGTATTCCATTGATTTACTGGCTATTTCATTACCTTGTACTCTTACTTTTTCACAATAACTTGTCTGAAGACTGGGCCTTCAAATTCCAACTCGACACCTTCTCGCGGTTTGGCCCGTGAATAGGGGAGTTTCACTTCCTGAAACTAATGGCGAGCTCTGGGTCGTCGTCGGGGAACCCCTTCCCTTTGACTACCTCCCCGACGGCGACGACAAAGACAACACGTACAGATGATGACACAGACGGAGACGACCACGACGTGGGGGAACCCCTGCCCTCCCCATATGCTTGTGGCTGGTTCTGACCAGCACAGGCCTGTCCACCCCTTGTCCCCCCGCGTCATCCCTTTCGTCCCACCCTTCGTCTCGATTAGCCAAGTTGCATAAATATGAGACGTAAAGCAATATCCAATCAATTGTCTGAAGACTCACTGATTTGGTCAGGTCATCCGATTCGATAGTAGAATGAATGGTTGATCATTCGTCACTAAATCATCTTACAATTCTGTGGAATCCACAAGACGGTGCTAACCATCTAAATTTACCCATGCTTTACAAGATGTAGAATTTTTTTAAAATTCCAATATTCTACTTTAATATATTCCTAGCACAAACGGTGCAACGATATTATTTCTTGTCTACCTTGGACAAAAGCTAGGTCCTACATCCATCAAAATGAACAAACATGTAAAAATTTAAATCAAAACACAATAAATGGTAGAGAAAAAACGTTGGTAATGCTTTACAATTTATTTTTCCTTTGGTCCCTTACATATAATTTTAGTTTAGCCAAGTTATCTTCTGCAATTTGGAGGTAATGCCCAAACATGTCTTCTTGACTATCCCTCATCGCCTTGTTTCTTCCCTTCTCTTTGTCTCTCCTGTGGGCCTTCAAATTCCAACTCGACACCTTCTCGCGGTTTGGTCCGTGAATAGGGGAGTTTCACTCCCTGAAACTAATGGCGAGCTCTGGGTCGTCGTCGGGGAACCCTTTGACTACCTCCCCGACGGCGACGACAAAGACAACACGGACGGATGATGACACAGACGGAGACGACCACGACGTGGGGGAACCCCTGCCCTCCCCATATGCTTGTGGCTGGTTCTGACCAGCACAGGCCTGTCCACCCCTTGTCCCCCCGCGTCATCCCTTACGTCCCTCCCTTCGTATCGATTAGCCAAGTTGCATAAATATGAGACGTTAAGCAATATCCAATCCAAAAAACCTCCCCGACGGCCACGAAAAAGACAACACCTCCACTTACGTCATCCCTTACGTCCCTCCCTTCGTCTCGATTAGCCATCCCTTACGTCCCTCCCTTCGTCTCGATTAGCCAAGTTGCATAAATATGAGACGTAAAGCAATATCCAATCAATCAATCCCTTCGTCTCGATTAGCCAAATTGCATAAATATGAGACGTTAAGCAATATCCAATACAATACGGCGGATGATGACACAGACGGAGACGACCACGACGTGGGGGAACCCCTGCCCTCCCCATAAGCTTGTGGCTGGTTCTGACCAGCACAGGCCTGTCCACCCCTTATCCCCCCGCGTCATCCCTTACGTCCCTCCCTTCGTCTCGATTAGCCAAGTTGCATAAATATGAGACGTTAAGCAATATCCAATCCAATACAGGCGGATGATGACACAGACGGAGACGACCACGACGTGGGGGAACCCCTGCCCTCCCCGTAAGCTTGTGGCTGGTTCTGACCAGCACAGGCCTGTCCACCCCTTGTCCCCCCGCGTCATCCCTTACGTCCCTCCCTTCGTCTCGATTAGCCAAGTTGCATAAATATGAGACGTTAAGCAATATCCAAAAAAATTTCCCTCTCGCGCTGCAACCTTTCATCTTCCCTCCTTTCCAAGTCACTTTAACGTCTACGTTTCCATTCGCGCTGCCACCTTCTTTCTTTGCCCTCTCGTCTTCCATCTCCTTCGTTTCCCTTCCTTCATCCATCCTTGCCTTCGAGGGCCTTCAAATTCCAACTCGACACCTTCTCGCGGTTTGGCCCGTGAATAGGGGAGTTTCACTCACTGAAACTAATGGCGAGCTCTGGGTCGTCGTCGGGGAACCCCTTCCCTTTGACTACCTCCCCGACGGCGACGACAAAGAAAACACGGACGGATGATGACACAGACGGAGACGACCGCGACGTGGGGGAACCCCTGCCCTCCCCATATGCTTGTGGCTGGTTCTGACCAGCACAGGCCTGTCCACCCCTTGTCCCCCCGCGTCATCCCTTACGTCCCTCCCTTGGTCTCGATTAGCCAAGTTGCATAAATATGAGACGTTAAGCAATATCCAATCAATCAATGACAACACGGACAGATGATGACACAGACGGAGACGACCACGACGTGGGGAACCCCTGCCCTCCCCATACGCTTGTGGCTGGTTCTGACCAGCACAGGCTTGTCCACCTCTTGTCCCCCCACGTCATCCCTTACGTCCTTCCCTTCGTCTCGATTTTTTTTGCTGATTTTGTTTTGCTATTACTTTCATCATCATTATTTCTTTTGTTACTTATACACTTAGAAAACTCTTAAATAATTATCATAATAATAATAATAATAATAATCAAACACACCATTAACTCATCTAGTCAATTTTCATTAACACAGGCGGCACAATATGACCTAACCAATTGAAGCGCCCTAGTTTCTCACGTCGTCGTCGCCTGATCTGAGCATCCACTTATAACAACCAAATTTTTTGCTAGTTCGGCAATTTCATTCTCTGTTAGTAGGAAGGAGATCCTTGCATTATCATACTCTTCTCGCAGGGGACTATCTGTATGATGGAAGAATAACGGGTCGTCGGTTGTGCACGTCACCAATTGGCCTCTTGCCAGGATAATAGGAAGCGGGTGTTGTTTAAAGCGTCCCATGTACAGATAATTATTCGATGAGAGTGAAGTGGATGTGCCCACACCACAGATGTTGGAGAGGTTCCAGGCTCCAGGTGCATTAACCTTTTCAATGCTGTGTTGGGATGATGATATTGACGTGGGGGAACCCATGCCCTCCCCATATGCTTGTGGCTGGTTCTGAACAGCACAGGCCTGTCCACCTCTTGTCCCCCCGCGTCATCCCTAACGTCCCTCCCTTCGTCTTGATTAGCCAAGTTGCATAAATATGAGACATAAGCAATATCCAATAAATAATGATGACATAGACAGAGACGACCACGACGTGGGGGAACCCCTGCCCTCCCCATATGCTTGTGGCTGCTTCTGACCAGCACAGGCCTGTCCACCCCTTGTCTCCCCGCGTCATCCCTTACGTCCCTCCCTTCGTATCGATTAGCCAAGTTGCATAAATATGAGACGTTAAGCAATATCCAATCCAAAAAACCTCCCCGACGGCCACGAAAAAGACAACACTCCCCCCACGTCATCCCTTACGTCCCTCCCTTCGTCTCGATTAGCCAAATTGCATAAATATGAGACGTTAAGCAATATCCAATACAATACGGGCGGATGATGACACAGACGGAGACGACCACGACGTGGGGGAACCCCTGCCCTCCCCATAAGCTTGTGGCTGGTTCTGACCAGCACAGGCCTGTCCACCCCTTATCCCCCGCGTCATCCCTTACGTCCCTCCCTTCGTCTCGATTAGCCAAGTTGCATAAATATGAGACGTAAAGCAATATCCAAAAAAATTTCCCTCTCGCGCTGCAACCTTTCATCTTCCCTCCTTTCCAAGTCACTTTAACGTCTACGTTTCCATTCGCGCTGCCACCTTCTTTCTTTGCCCTCTCGTCTTCCATCTCCTTCGTTTCCCTTCCTTCATCCATCCTTGCCTTCGAGGGCCTTCAAATTCCAACTCGTATATTGTGATAATTCGTCCCCCCGCGTCATCCCTTACGTCCCTCCCTTTGTCTCGATTAGCCAAGTTGCGTAAATATGAGACGTAAAGCAATGTCCAATCCGAAAAAACGTAGGTTTAGAAATATTCATTCATTAATTTCAAGTGAGTTGTAGGACTTCTGTTTTGTGCCACATATTTGTTTAAAAGTAGGCTTTATAAGTTGCTTTTAAAATATTGTTATCAAATTCCAACTCGCAACCTTCTCGTGGTTTAGCCCGTGATTAGGGAAGTTTTTCTTCCTGAAACTAATGGCGAGCTCTGGGTCGTGTTCGGGGAACCCCGTCCCTTTGACTACCTCCCCGACGGCGACGACAAAGACAACACGGACGGATGATGACACAGACGGAGACGACCACGACGTGGGGGAACCCCTGCCCTCCCCATATGCTTGTGGCTGGTTCTGACCAGCACAGGCCTGTCCACCCCTTGTCCCCCCACGTCATCCCTTACGTCCCTCCCTTCGTCTCGATTAGCCAAGTTGCATAAATATGAGACGTAAAGCAATATCCAATCCAATTGACGTACATTAAAACATGTTAGTAATTTTGTCCTGTAACATAAAATAAATGCAAATACTGAATTGACTCGCCTAATTATATCGTAAAAAATTAGTTTTAGAACCACATTCTTCAATTTAAGAATGTGGAACAGGATTTTTACCACTTAAAAAACAATGTATGGTTATGATTTGAGTTAAACAATAAATTGCAAAATTACATATCTTTTATTTTGTAATATTAGCAAAGGGTTGACAGATTAGAAAAACATTACACATATAAATAACAAGAAAAAACTACACCAGATCAACAAAATATCAATGAGTATTTTTGTCGTCTTTTTCCGCGTGAGACATTGAAAATACCAACATGGGATCAGGTGCCTCCTCGTTGCGGGCTTTCTTTGCTGTTTTTTCTGTGGCTTGGCCCGCGGAGAGATCACCACATTGCTTTCGTCGTCGTTAGACGAAAGGATATCCGCTTGGTCAAATCTTGTTTTCTTGGTGACTTTCCGCACCTCACTTGATGATGTTATGGTGAGATTGAGGGAAGAAAGGAAATGTGACTGGAACAAAGACGGCCTCACATGCATGTAAGGTTGTTCTTTGTTTTGAAAAGCAGCTGGATAAAGACGTAGAGGGAGAATCGAAAGTGAGCGTTAAATATTTGGGATAGGTTGGGTCATGAAGAGAGGGACGACGGCACTGATGAAGTGGCGGTGGAGGAGCTAGATGTAGGAAGTGTGGTTGTGGGTCGAGAAGAGTCAATTATAAATGGGGGATTAATAGTATGTCGACTAGAAAAATATCATCTAGCAAGGTGTAGAAAGGCCACTTGGTTGCTGTTGGTAGTACGCCCCCTCGGTGCTGATACCACAGGTGGCGTTTTGATCAACTGAAAATAGATAATGAACGGACAAATTATACCAGTGGTTCCTAACCAGGATGCAGCAGACATCAATTTAGGGGTGATGCAATTTTCTTTGGCCGGGTCAACTAAAATTGACAACGAAAAATAAATGTTTTCGAAAATCAAATTTTACATTTCTGAATCTTATTTATATAAAAATAATTTTCTGATCTTCGGACCTCATAGGCCAATGAAAAAATTAATATAAATGTAGATCACCGTTCATCTTATTTTAAATTCTTTTAATTTTCGGTACCTAAACATTAACATACAACATGCAAAAAGCCAAAAAATTAGGCGAGATTTGAATACTCGTCACTGCCGTGGTGGTAATAATTGTCACCCTGCTTTTTCAAGTCTTGGTCCCAGCGTCGGGAAACTTTACCCTTCCCTTTGACTACCTCCCCAACAATGACAACACGGACGGATGATGACACAGACGGAGACGACCACGACGTGGGGGAACCCCTGCCCTCGATTGTGGCTGGTTCTGACCAGCACAAGCCTGCCTACCCCTTGTCCCCTCGCCTCATCCCTTACGTCCCTCCCTTCGTCTCCATTATCCAAGCTGCATAAATATGTGACGTTAAGCAATATCCAATCAAATCAAATCCAATCAATTGGTCCCAGCGTTGGTACTGTGAGAACTTCTCATCCGGGAAATATTTCAAATCTCAGCGTATTAAAAGCATTGCTTGCCGGAAACGGCAGCCATGTTTAATCTCCGTTTAATACTTTATAGCCTATACATCAAAGCAGCAGAACCATCATTACTCACTAGAAGGAATTACTTGATGCTCAATTATGTGGCGTCGTTAAATGGTAACCCCAATAACCCATCATGCAATGCAGATTTAGATGTTAATTGGTGTAATTATTGTAGAGAAGTGTGCGTCGAGTGGTGCGTGAGGCATGAACCATTGGGTGGTCCGGGAAAAATAGTAGAAATAGATGAAGCGAAAATGGGCAAACGAAAATATAATCGAGGGCGAATCATTGAAGGCCAATAGGTATTTGGCGACGTCCGAATGCAATTAGACCAGTAGGCATTCGTTCGCTTAAGCTGTTAGAGAAATTGCACATAACATTACCATTAGCCTTCATAACGTCGTACGGTTCAATTTCACCTTGGACGTTTTGTTAACCGACTTGCATCACCAAACTGTCTCGATTTACATCCAATACTCAATTCCAAACATTATTTCAAGAAATAGGTTTGACGATTGAACGTAGACGATTACGACGTTATAACCTTCCTTTACACCCTCTACCCGTGGCTGGTTCTGACCAGTATATGACTCCCACCCCACATCCTTCAGCCTACAGTTGCGCGTTAAGACCTAACTGTTGAAGCGCCCTTAATCAACAAAAACGACAAAAAGGTCCATGTATGAAGCAAGATGCACCTGGGCAGTGCTGTATTCTTCTTTACGATGATATTTCAGTTTCTGATGCATGGATTCAATCGATTGAGAATGTACCTCCCTATCGTTGGGCGACACAAAGTTCTCGGTGTAGTTGATTGTAGATTGTTAGAAACCTTCTGGTAGATTACGGGCCTTCAAATTCCAACTCGACACCTTCTCGCGGTTTGGCCCGTGAATAGGGGAGTTTCACTCCCTGAAACTGATGGTGAGCTCTGGGTCGTCGTCGGGGAACCCCTTCCCTTTGACTACCTCCCCGACGGCGACGACAAAGACAACACGGACGGATGATGACACAGACGGAAACGACAACGACGTGGGGGAACCCCTGCCCTCCCCATATGCTTGTGGCTGGTTCTGACCAGCACAGGCCTGTCCACCCCTTGTCCCCCCGCGTCATCCCTTACGTGCCTCCCTTCGTCTCGATTAGCCAAGTTGCATAAATATGAGACGTAAAGCAATATCCAATCCCATCTGGTAGATAACCTATATTGAAATAGGCCGCCCAACCGTCCGATGACACAGTCGTTCCCGGTTCAACGAGGGCTTGCAGTAGAGGTAAAAGAGTGGCAGTCACTGCGATCTACAAACTTTATAAAGACGCGAGTCATGTTGGACCCTCGCTCGATCCCTGTAAAAAGCCACTGTTGTTGTGACACTAGCCGTCCACGCTGATATTTGCGACTTGTTATGACAGTTTCTTCGATTTTCACCACTTTTCCTGGACCACCAACCTTTTGTGCGATCTCATTACATAGTGTGTACACACTTCAGAAAGACAGTTATTATGACCATCTTCCCTTTTCAGATCGAACTAAGTCTCAGATCAAAATCCAACTCGCAACCTTCTCGTGGTTTGGCCCGTGATTAGGGGTGTTTATTTCCCTGAAACTAATGGCGAGCTCTGGGTCGTCGTCGGGGAACTTTCCCTTTCCCTTTGACTACCTCCCCGACGGCGAAGACAATGACAACACGGATGGATGATGACACAGACGTCCCGCCCTTTGTCTTGATTTGCCAAGTTGCATAAAAATGAGACGCTGAGTTATATAAAAAAAAACGTAAAAACAACATCACAAGTTTATTTACTTACAATATCACACAAGGCGCAATATAACCTACCCAGTTGAAGCGCCCTTGTTTCTCACGTCGTCCTAGACTGCTGTTTTTTCTTTCGTTGCTTAAACAGACAATATATTGTATTATTCTGTATCATGTGGTACACGGCATTCAACTCTACCTCGACAAGTCAAACTCCAAGGGTAATTCTTACATCGTAGAGTTTTTCTGGGTAGACCCCTACTTGGTCAAATATAGGGAAATAAACACACGGATCCGAGAGGACAAAAGTATGTTGGCGCGTAGACGAGAGGGGTCTCACAAGCGACCTAGCGTATGTGAGAGCGGAGGCCACAAGTTAAATAGGTGACGGAGCGGGAAGCGAAGTAAGAGGTAGGGACTGTATTTTAGGATGGAGAGTAGAGTAATGCGGGAAGCTATGGAAACCGAGCTGTGAAATAGTCTGAAATCACTTACCGACTCCTCCACTGGCCGGGCGAGGTATCAGTGAAGGTGAACGTTGCCTGGGCGCAGGCGTCAAAAGAGTCTTCGTCGAGGGCGTTCAGTATTCGGAAAACATTTGTATACGTATATTTTTTAATTATACCAGTCAATGTTTCATTCAATTATTTTTCTGTTATTTTAAAGGCCTTCTTTTATTCAGCAAACTTTTCAGACATGTTTCTTCGACTTTTAAATTATCGGCCAGAGGTGGTACAATAGCCTTAGAGAAATTTTAATAAATTTAATTAAACAATCTAATTGTCAAACACACAAATAACTCATCTCATTAACATTCAATATCACAGGCGTCGACAATAAAACCTCACCAGTTGAAGCGCCCTAGGTTCTCACGTCGTCGTCGACCACCATCCTTGATTGGGGTTTGTACGGAGTCGGAGGACGACTTACTAATGTGTCCCCTGCGGTGGTTCCCCGATATCATGTTGATGAAGAATGCACAGTTATCAGGGTAGCGTTGGGAAAGAGTTGTTGCAGGTGCTGCGTTTCATACACATTCCTCTGAATGTACTCATCATGACTGGAAGCTTGAGATTCCAACACCAAAATGGATTAGCATAATGTTAATAAGGCATTTTAATTTACAATTCAATCTTCAATAAAAGTAACAGTTCTCCATTTGCACCGATTTGTGGGCTGATGGCCACGTGTTTTCATTTTTCAGACGAGTTTGTTCGAGTTCGGTTCGAGTTCGAAGCTCGGAACTTTTTTGGTTCACAAGTTCGATTTCGGTTTGAAACTCAAAAATCAAGGTTCGTCCATCCCTAACCGATAGTGATTACTAAGTCAGCAATATTTGCTTTTGCTTGGTGTATCAGTAACATCGCCAATTCAGAGTAAAAATGTTAAATACTGTATGGATGTACATTTATAAAAGAATCAGTAGATTAGTAGGCCTACTAACAAAGAAGCTACTCGAAACTAAACGAGAGCAATAGACTACATCTTATGATAACCGTCTGTGGTAAAAAAGTTTGTGTAAGCAATAGAGGTGGATTATTTTAGGCTTTTAGCATCTTTGACTAGCTAAGGCATGTATTTTATCCAACTTTTGCGTATCATAGATGAAATTTTCCCAGGGTAATAAAGTCAAGGTGGTGGTTGAGTGTTGTGGGTGGTGCTGTTCCTTTTTTTTCGTATAAAAAATAGTGTACATATGTGTGAGAGGTGCGTGGTGAAAGAGCCAAATGTAAATAGTGTGGGTCATCAAATTCCAACTCGCAACCTTCTCGTGGTTTGGCCCATGATTAGGGGATTAGGGGAGATGTTTGGGCCGTGGCCCTGAGAAAAGTGGCAATTTGTGGACTGTATAATTGAAATGAGCTAGCAACTGCACTTACCCAAGATGTAATGCGGGCGTGATAATGAGGTGCAGGGCATGGTCGGCATGGTGGCGTAGTAAGGGTGCACACCACGAGATAGGTAATAATTAAAGAAGCTCGAGCCTAGAAGTATGAAGAGAGAATGAAATAAGAAAAGTGCCTGGAAGGCATCGAACCCAAGACTGCTGTGGCAACTGGAAAGCGAACGTATTGTGAGAGCTTGGTGAATGGTCTTGAAGTCGGGCGACGTGAGAACGGAGATTAATTGATGCACTGTACTTGGCACTGATGGAATGTAGTTGAGAAACAGTGATATGAGAATGCGAAGAAGAGAAATTTGATCTGCTCTCTGAGCAACCAAGAGAACGAACTTCACCCTGTGAAGGCAGACGGGTAACTAACTGCTAGGTCTCCAGATCAGAGATAACTGAACTGGTCATAATGAGGGGAAAAGAGGGGTAGACACAGGGTGAGTCAAGTGACAACGAGAAATACAAGAGAAGTACGTGAAATATAAACAAACCTACAAACTATACTATTCTAAACAAGAACATTGGCGTGAACAATAATTAACAACCAGCTGTAACCACCTCATCATTATTTTTACAAAATACTATGCCTAACAACCTTGAAACCAGGATTTAAACCCAATATGACATGGGTTCGAATCCCGACTGGGTATAATTAAATTTTTAATAATATTTGAAAATCTCTTTACAAGAGATCCTCAACGCTTGTAAGGGTTAAGAAGAAGTTTATTTTTATGTAGTGCGTTAAGAAACCCATACTCTTAAATTACTTGTAATTCCGGGTTTGAAACCCGGCTTGACCATTATTTGTATAGGCCTTATATCGTTCAACAATGTTTTAATAAGTACTTGAGCCTGACAAACGGTTTATATGATTGCATCAGTTCGTAAAAATTGTGTTAGTCATTAACGAAGTATTTGTTCAATGGAATAGTGGTCTTACTAACTCGGATATCGATATTTGCCTGACATTACGTGATTTTAAATTTTTTTTTCATCAAGAATTATTTGAGGATGTAAACTGTAAGGTAAGAGTCCATAACCTTAAAAAAGTGTGATTTGAGTTTTCAAAATATTATTATTATTATTTCAACAAATCAAGCTACAAAGTACAATGTACACTTAACATGTTGAAGAGAATCAAAGAGGGCATAGCCCCATAGCAAGAGTGCCTGATTCCCTTCATTAAAACTAATTAAAATAAATTAATGTTATTTGAAAACTAAGGATAAAATAGTCAATAAATTAACATAATGTTGTAGTATCAAAATATGGTAGGCCTCATGTAGTATACCGACATATAAAAACAATTAAACTAAAATATTCTTTTATTCTATTCTTGAAATTTGGAGCATCTTTGATTTCTAGAGGAATAGTATTCCATAAAGTAACAGCACGGTTATAAAAATGATTTTGGTAGATAGATGTTCTAGCACGAGGAGGGTTTAAAATTAGGCCAGTATTATGTCGGTTAAACTTTCTTTTCGGAATTGTTATTCTTTTAAAGGAATCAAGGTCAGTAACACCGGTAATTAAGTTACTTAAAAATCTAACATCAGTTTGTTTGCGTCGTGCGTAAAAGGTTGATTATCTCAGCTTAGTACAAACATGACTTGGACCACTCGGTTGTTCAAAGGCTCATTTAAGAACATCATTTTCCTTATAAGGAGGTGGAAGCATTGATGTGTGACAATGTAAAAAAAGATCGTCGCTCAACATTAAGTTTAGCACCTAGCTCAGTGTTTACACTTTTGTCCCTAAATTTGCATATAATAGCTGACTGTGACGTAACGTCCAGCTTCTCAATCCCTTCGAATTCATAACATCACGCTAACCTCTGTAAATAACGTAAATTAACTGGTCTTGAGGCAGTATAACTTCAAGTGGTGGCAGCCCTGACAACTTACTACCCTGAAGGCTCGAACCATTACACTGTGTGCACAAGAAAGCAGGTGGCTAGCAACTCCCTAACCCGACATGTTGAACATGGGTGTTTTAAAATATAATAGAAATTATGACAAGTGTGAATTACGAACTTTAACCATTTGTGTCCAATCCGTACAGGACACACCCTTGTTTTGGATATCTCTTTCCTTCTCTTCTGTTTCGGAAATAAAGTCATTGTACTTAGTCTGAAGTCTGACTAAGCGTGACTCACACAAGTCATTCCTAGAACAAGATAATTTCACCGTTAGTAATTATAAATTGCGTAAGCCTACTAATGGTAGGTCTCAAGTGTTCCTCACATCACCCATCACCCAAATTCACTTGTTCATAGGCATGTTTTAACTTACTTTCTAACTAACTAACTAACTAACTAACTAACTAACTAACTAACTAATAAATTAAAGTAACTATGCATATTAATACTGTATTTATTACAAAATACTACAGCTAGGCCACCTTGACGCCGTGGACGGTGAGTGATTCACGCGACTTCTGTCGTGTTCTTTGAACTTTCACACGAGCAACTGTCACTTCGTACTCGTACGTGCCTTGGGCGTGAACTGTATCCTTGGCCCTGCTAGGCTGTTTTTTGCTGGTTCGTTGTGTTTAGAACTGTCAGTATTGAAACTGTTAAAACTGTTAGCAAGCAGTCTCGTGAGAGTAGGCCTACGTTGTACATTCTTCCCTTGTCCCCCCGCGTCATCCCTTTCGTTCCACCCCTTGGAGAGAAGTATACATGGAGGTAACTCAGACTTATAGAATTTGTTTTATCTTGGAGGCGCGAATAATCTTAGCAATTAAAGCGCCCTAAAACTACTGATACTAATAATTCTAATGAGCAACACGCCACGGTTTCGTCGAGTCAGTAGCTACGTGTTATTGTACTGCACAAACAGAATAAATATTAGCCCTATGAGGCCTACCTGCTATTGTTGTCAGCCTTTTCTCCTGTCATCAGCAAGTTATATACGTGATAAATTTATAATCTTGTACTACCATTGTACTGTCGTAAACTATTTCACTCCCCACCACTTATTGGACCGAGCAGGGGTTAGCTCAGTGATGAAACAGTGTCTTAGTTTAGTCGTATGTTTATTTTGTGCCAGTTATTCTACGCGAATGTAACGACCACATATTATTTGTTTATTAATGTGAAATTCGATTAGTTTAAAGAGAGTCACAGAGTGTGTTTGTAGTTTGAATTGAGGCCTTACAACCTAAGTGGAAGTAACGCCCTTTTACTTATTTCATTATTATTGAAATCCTACCACACAGTTTTGTAGATATTATCGGCCTCCCAACAAATTAAATATTGTGATGGTTTCAAGAGAGGCTGCATTTAGTTTAATCTTGCATTGTCCCCTCGCCTCATCCCTTACGTCCCTCCCTTCGTCTCGATTATCCAAGCTGCATAAATATGTGACGTTAAGCAATATCCAATCAAATCAAATCCAATCAATTGGTCCCAGCGTTGGTACTGTGAGAACTTCTCATCCGGGAAATATTTTAAATTTCAGCGTATTAAAAGCATTGCTTGCCGGAAACGGCAGCCATGTTTAATCTCCGTTTAATACTTTATAGCCTATACATCAAAGCAGGAGAACCATCATTACTCAATAGAAGGAATTACTTGATGCTCAATTATGTGGCGTCGTTAAAAGGTAACCCCAATAACCCATCATGCAATGCAGATTTAGATGTTGATTGGTGTAATTATTGTAGAGAAGTGTGCGTCGAGTGGTGCGTGAGGCATAATGAACCATTGGGTGGTCCGGGAAAAATAGTAGAAATAGATGAAGCGAAAATGGGCAAACGAAATTATAATCGAGGGCGAATCATTGAAGGCCAATGGGTATTTGGCGACGTCCGAATGCAATTAGACCAGTAGGCATTCGTTCGCTTAAGCTGTTAGAGAAATTGCACATAACATTACCATTAGCCTTCATAACGTCGTACGGTTCAATTTTACCTTGGACGTTTTGTTAACCGACTTGCATCACCAAACTGTCTCGATTAACATCCAATACTCAATTCCAAACATTATTTCAAGAAATAGGTTTTACGATTGAACGTAGACGATTTCGACGTTATAATCCTCCTTTACACCCTCTACCCGTGGCTGGTTCTGACCAGTATATGACTCCCACCCCACATCCTTCAGCCTACAGTTGCGCGTTAAGACCTAACTGTTGAAGCGCCCTTAATCAACAAAAACGACAAAAAGGTCCATGTATGAAGCAAGATGCACCTGGGCAGTGCCGTATTCTTCTTTACGATGATATTTCAGTTTCTGATGCATGGATTCAATCGATTGAGAATGTACCTCCCTATCGTTGGGCGACACAAAGTTCTCGGTGTAGTTGATTGTAGATTGTTAGAAACCTTCTGGTAGATTACGGGCCTTCAAATTCCAACTCGACACCTTCTCGCGGTTTGGCCCGTGAATAGGGGAGTTTCACTCCCTGAAACAAATGGTGAGCTCTGGGTCGTCGTCGGGGAACCCCTTCCCTTTGACTACCTCCCCGACGGCGACGACAATGACAACACGGACAAATGATGACACAGACGGAGACGACCACGACGTGGGGGAACACCTGCCCTCCCCATATGCTTGTGGCTGGTTCTGACCAGCACAGGCCTGTCCACCCCTTGTCCCCCCGCGTCATCCCTCACGTCCCTCCCTTCGTCTCGATTAGCCAAGTTGCATAAATATGAGACGTAAAGCAATATCCAATCCCATCTGGTAGATAACCTATATTCAAATAGGCCGCTTAACCGTCCGACGACAACACCGTCGTTCCCGGTTCGACGAGGGCTTACAGTAGAGGTAAAAGATAAGCAGCATCTCTTCGATCTAC
This sequence comes from Sweltsa coloradensis, assembly GCA_024449915.1. Taxonomy (NCBI): domain Eukaryota; kingdom Metazoa; phylum Arthropoda; class Insecta; order Plecoptera; family Chloroperlidae; genus Sweltsa; species Sweltsa coloradensis. The sequence goes on from JAMZAV010003164.1 coordinate 146,743, forward strand.
AAACTTGATGAAAACTCGAGTCATGTTGAACCCTCGCTCGACCCCAGTAAACAGCCACTGTTGTTGGGAAACTAGCCGTCCGCGCTGGTATTTGCGACTTGTTATGACAGTTTCTTCGATTTTCACCACTTTTCCTGGACCACCAACCTTTTGTGCGATCTCATTACATAGTGTGTACACACTTCAGAAAGACAGTTATTATGACCATCTTCCCTTTTCAGATCGAACTAAGTCTCAGATCAAAATCCAACTCGCAACCTTCTCGTGGTTTGGCCCGTGATTAGGGGTGTTTATTTCCCTGAAACTAATGGCGAGCTCTGGGTCGTCGTCGGGGAACTTTCCCTTTCCCTTTGACTACCTCCCCGACGGCGAAGACAATGACAACACGGATGGATGATGACACAGACGTCCCGCCCTTTGTCTCGATTTGCCAAGTTGCATAAATATGAGACGCTAAGTTATATAAAAAAAAACGTAAAAACAACATCACAAGTTTATTTACTTACAATATCACACAAGGCGCAATATAACCTACCCAGTTGAAGCGCCCTTGTTTCTCACGTCGTCCTAGACTGCTGTTTTTTCTTTCGTTGCTTAAACAGACAATATATTGTATTATTCTGTTTCGTGTGGTACACGGCATTCAACTCTACCTCGACAAGTCAAACTCCAAGGGTAATTCTTACATCGTAGAGTTTTTCTGGGTAGACCCCTACTTGGTCGAATATAGGGAAATAAATACACGGATCCGAGAGGACAAAAGTATGTTGGCGCGTAGACGAGAGGGGTCTCACAAGCGACCTAGCGTATGTGAGAGCGGAGGCCACAAGTTAAATAGGTGACGGAGCGGGAAGCGAAGTAAGAGGTAGGGACTGTATTTTAGGGTGGAGAGTAATGCGGAAGAGCTATGGAAACCGAGCTGTGAAATAGTCTGAAATCACTTACCGACTCTGCTCCACTGGCCGGGCGAGGTATCAGCTTGGCACGTGAAGGTGAACGTTGCCTGGGCGCAGGCGTCAAAAAAGTCTTCGTCGAGGGCGTTCAGTATGGGGAAATATTTGTATACATATATTTTTTAATTATACCAGTCAATGTTTCATTCAATTATTTTTCTGTTATTTTAAAGGCCTTCTTTTATTCAGCAAACTTTTCAGACATGTTTCTTCGACTTTTAAATTATCGGCCAGAGGTGGTACAATAGCCTTAGAGAAATTTTAATAAATTTAATTAAACAATCTAATTGTCAAACACACAAATAACTCATCTCATTAACATTCAATATCACAGGCGTCGCAATAAAACCTCACCAGTTGAAGCGCCCTAGGTTCTCACGTCGTCGTCGACCACCATCCTTGATTGGGGTTTGTACGGAGTCGGAGGACGACTTACTAATGTGTCCCCTGCGGTGGTTCCCCGATATCATGTTGATGAAGAATGCACAGTTATCAGGGTAGCGTTGGGAAAGAGTTGTTGCAGGTGCTGCGTTTCATACACATTCCTCTGAATGTACTCATCATGACTGGAAGCTTGAGATTCCAACACCAAAATGGATTAGCATAATGTTAATAAGGCATTTTAATTTACAATTCAATCTTCAATAAAAGTAACAGTTCTCCATTTGCACCGATTTGTGGGCTGATGGCCACGTGTTTTCATTTTTCAGACGAGTTTGTTCGAGTTCGGTTCGAGTTCGAAGCTCGGAACTTTTTTGGTTCACAAGTTCGATTTCGGTTTGAAACTCAAAAATCAAGGTTCGTCCATCCCTAACCGATAGTGATTACTAAGTCAGCAATATTTGCTTTTGCTTGGTGTATTGGTAGCATCGTCAATTCTGAGTAAAAATGTTAAATACTGTATGGATGTACATTTATAAAAGAATCAGTAGATTAGTAGGCCTACTTACAAAGAAGCTGCTCGAAACTAAACGAGAGCAATAGACTACATCTTATGATAACCGTCTGTGGTAAAAAAGTTTGTGTAAGCAATAGAGGTGGATTATTTTAGGCTTTTAGCATCTTTGACTAGCTAAGGCATGTATTTTATCCAACTTTTGCGTATCATAGATGAAATTTTCCCAGGGTAATAAAGTCAAGGTGGTGGTTGAGTGTTGTGGGTGGTGCTGTTCCTTTTTTTTCGTATAAAAAATAGTGTACATATGTGTGAGAGGTGCGTGGTGAAAGAGCCAAATGTAAATAGTGTGGGTCATCAAATTCCAACTCGCAACCTTCTCGTGGTTTGGCCCATGATTAGGGGATCAGGGGGGATTAGGGGAGATGTTTGGGCCGTGGCCCTGAGAAAAGTGGCAATTTGTGGACTGTATAATTGAAATGAGCTAGCAACTGCACTTACCCAAGATGTAATGCGGGCGTGATAATGAGGTGCAGGGCATGGTCGGCATGGTGGCGTAGTAAGGGTGCACACCACGAGATAGGGAATAATTAAAGAAGCTCGAGCCAAGAAGTATGAAGAGAGAATTAAATAAGAAAAGTGCCTGGAAGGCATCGAACCCAAGACTGCTGTGGCAACTGGAAAGCGAACGTATTGTGAGAGCTTGGTGAATGGTCTTGAAGTCGGGCGACGTGAGAACAGAGATTAATTGATGCACTGCACTTGGCACTGATGGAATGTAGTTGAGAAACAGTGATATGAGAATGCGAAGAAGAGAAATTTGATCTGCTCTCTGAGCAACCAAGAGAACGAACTTCACCCTGTGAAGGCAGACGGGTAACTAACTGCTAGGTCTCCAGATCAGAGATAACTCAACTGGTCATAATGAGGGGAAAAGAGGGGTAGACACAGGGTGAGTCAAGTGACAACGAGAAATACAAGAGAAGTACGTGAAATATAAACAAACCTACAAACTATACTATTCTAAACAAGAACATTGGCGTGAACAATAATTAACAACCAGCTGTAACCACCTCATCATTATTTTTATAAAATACTATGCCATACAACCTTCAAACTAGGATTTAAACCCAATATGACATGGGTTCGAATCCCGACTGGGTATAATTCAATTATTTTTAATAATATTTGAAAATCTCTTTACAAGAGATCCTCAACGCTTGTAAGGGTTAAGAAGAAGTTTATTTTTATGTAGTGCGTTAAGAAACCCATACTCTTAAATTACTTGTAATTCCGGGTTTGAAACCCGGCTTGACCATTATTTGTGTAGGCCTTATATCGTTCAACAATGTTTTAATAAGTACTTGAGCCTGACAAACGGTTTATATGATTGCATCAGTTGGTAAAAATTGTGTTAGTCATTAACGAAGTATTTGTTGAATGGAATAGTGGTCTTACTAACTCGGATATCGAAATTTGCCTGACATTACGTGATTTTAAATTTTTTTTTCATCAAGAATTATTTGAGGATGTAAACTGTAAGGTAAGAGTCCATAACCTTAAAAAAAGTGTGATTTGAGTATTCAAAATATTATTATTATTATTTCAACAAATCAAGCTACAAAGTACAATGTACACTTAACATGTTGAAGAGAATCAAAGAGGGCATAGCCCCATAGCAAGAGTGCCTGATTCCCTTCATTAAAACTTATTAAAATATATTAATGTTATTCGAAAACTAAGGATAAAATAGTCAATAAATTAACATAATGTTGTAGTATCAAAATATGGTAGGCCTCATGTAGTATACCGACATATAAAAACAATTAAACTAAAATATTCTTTTATTCTATTCTTGAAATTTGGAGCATCTTTGATTTCTAGAGGAATAGTATTCCATAAAGTAACAGCACGGTTATAAAAATGATTTTGGTAGATAGATGTTCTAGCACGAGGAGGGTTTAAAATTAGGCCAGTATTATGTCGGTTAAACTGTCTTTTCTGAATTGTTATTCTTTTAAATGGATCAAGGTCAGTAACACCGGTAATTAAGTTACTTAAAAATCTAACATCAGTTTGTTTGCGTCGTGCGTAAAAGGTTGATTATCTCAGCTTAGTACAAACATGACTTGGACCACTCGGTTGTTCAAAGGCTCATTTAAGAACATCATTTTCCTTATAAGGAGGTGGAAAGCATTGATGTGTGACAATGTAAAAAAGAGATCGTCGCTCAAAATTAAGTTTAGCACCTAGCTCAGTGTTTACACATTTGTCCCAAAATTTGCATATAATAGCTGACGGTGACGTAACGTCCAGCTTCTCACTCCCTTCGAATTCATAACATCACGCTGACCTCTGTTAATAACGTAAATTAACTGGTCTTGAGGCAGTATAACTTCAAGTGGTGGCAGCCCTAACAACTTACTACCCTGAAGGCTCGAACCATGACACTGTGTGCACAAGAAAGCAGGTGGCTAGCAACTCCCTAACCCGACATGTTGAACGTGGGTGTTTTAAAATATAATAGAAATTATGACAAGTGTGAATTACGTACTTAAACCATGTGTGTCCAATCCGTACAGGACATACCCTTGTTTTGGATATCTCTTTCCTTCTCTTCTGTTTCGGAAATAAAGTCATTGTACTTAGTCTGAAGTCTGACTAAGCGTGACTCACACAAGTCATTCCTAGAACAAGATAATTTCACCGTTAGTAATTATAAATTGCGTAGACCTTCTAATGGTAGGTCTCAAGTGTTCCTCACATCACCCATCACCCAAATTCACTTGTTCATAGGCATGTTTTAACTTACTTTCTAACTAACTAACTTACTAACTAACTAACTAATAAATTAAAGTAACTATGCATATTAATACTGTATTTATTACAAAATACTACAGCTAGGCCACCTTGACGCCGTGGACGGTGAGTGATTCACGCGACTTCTGTCGTGTTCTTTGAACTTTCACACGAGCAGCTGTCACTTCGTACTCGTACCTGCCTTGGGCGTGAACTGTATCCTTGGCCCTGCTAGGCTGTTTTTTGCTGGTTCGTTGTGTTTAGAACTGTCAGTATTGAAACTGTTAAAACTGTTAGCAAGCAGTCTCGTGAGAGTAGGCCTACGTTGTACATTCTCCCCTTGTCCCCCCGCGTCATCCCTTTCGTTCCACCCCTTGGAGAGAAGTATACATGGAGGTAACTCAGACTTATAGAATTTGTTTTATCTTGGAGGTGCGAATAATCTTAGCAATTAAAGCGCCCTAAAACTACTGATACTAATAATTCTAATGAGCAACACGCCACGGTTTCGTCGAGTCAGTAGCTACGTGTTATTGTACTGCACAAACAGAGTGTATTACCCTATGAGGCCTACCTGCTAATTGTTGTCAGCCTTTTCTCCTGTCTCACAAGTTATATACGTGATAAATTTATAATCTTGTACTACCATTGTACTGTCGTAAACTATTTCACTCCCCACCACTTATTGGACCGAGCAGGGGTTAGCTCAGTGATGAAACAGTGTCTTAGTTTAGTTGTATGTTTATTTTGTGCCAGTTATTCTACGCGAATGTAACGACCACATATTATTTGTTTATTAATGTGAAATTCGATTAGTTTAAAGAGAGTCACAGAGTGTGTTTTGTAGTTTGAATTGAGGCCTTACAACCTAAGTGGAAGTACGCCCTTTTACTTATTTCATTATTATTGAAATCCTACACACAGTTTTGTAGATATTATCGGCCTCCAACAAATTTAATATTGTGATGGTTTCAAGAGAGGCTGCATTTAGTTTAATCTTGCATATTATTTATGCCAGACAGTTTGGAATGCAATTTTAATTTATTTTTTAATGTGACTACTCAGTTAACAAGTTACATAGCATGTGCTTGTATAATACTTATAGTATTTATGCCATGAGCTTTTTGTGGATAAAAGTCTCCACTCTTAATCGTGTTGTTGTGATATGTGAACCTTGCACCTGTATGTGACAGGCAGTATGTAAGCACAGCTTCCTTTAGCATACAGGTGATTAGGCCTACGGATATAACGATTTAGGTGTTATGCATAGGCATATGTATAAGCTTCCGTCTTTAACAATTACCTTATCACTCAGGTAAACTGTATAATTATCGTATTGCATGTTATTGTTTATTGAACTTATAAACCACTCATGTTATACCTGTTATGTTAACACCAGCCAATAAACCTGGTTGCTAATGGCGAGCTCTGGGTCGTCGCCGGGGAACTTTCCCTTCCCTTTGACTACCTCCCCGACGGCGACGACAAAGACAACAAGGACGGATGATGACACAAGACGGAGACGCGACCACGACGTGGGGGAACCCCTGCCCTCCCCATATGCTTGTGGAGGGCAGGGGTTCCCCCACGTCGTGGTCGTTTCCGTCTGTGTCATCCATTTGCTTGTGGGCCTTCAAATTCCAACTCGACACCTTCTCGCGGTTTGGCCCGTAAATAGGGGAGTTTCACTCCCTGAAACTAATGGCGAGCTCTGGGTCGTCGTCGGGGAACCCCTTCCCTTTGACTACTTCCCCGACGGCGACGACAAAGACAACACGGACGGATGATGACACAGACGGAGACGACCACGACGTGGGGGAACCCCTGCCCTCCCCATACGCTTGTGGCTGGTTTTGACCAGCACAGGCCTGTCCACCCCTTGTCCCCCCGCGTCATCCCTTACGCCCCTCCCTTCGTCTCGATTAGCCAAGTTGCATAAATATGAGACGTAAAGCAATATCCAATCAAAAATCCGACTGATAGCTAGACCGAGAACACCCTTAAACAAGTTCGATCATTTATTTTAATTAATTTTAAATTACTAAACAGGCGTTATTGTTCAAGGTTCCAAACACAAGACAATGTTTACTTTCATACAGAATGTAAAGCGGTTTCTATTAATATAACGTACATTTTTAAAATGAACAAATAAAGCTTTTTACTGGCACTGATTACTCGAATGTTGAGTCTCATAAAACCGCATTCACCTACCGTCTACAATTTATAAGATTGGTTAACTTTAAAACTCTCTTCAATTCGTTATTTCAGTCCGTTCTTAGTATAGGCCCAAACAGAAAGACGCTCGAATCAATATTGAAGTTAAAAAATATTTTTGCTATCGATGTTTTTAGAACGGGCTGTAGCTTACACGTGCTGTCTTCCCAAGTCTCGGACAACAAAGGATCGGCGCGCGCATCGTGTGGCCACCCCACCACCTCGCTCCATGACCAATCCTGGCCATGCACGCAAGGAGAAGCTACCTCCTACGCCTTCTCCTTGCGTGCAAGGCTGTGATTGGTCGTGGTCCTGACTACTAGAGAAGGAGGCGGCCTCCTTCACTCCCAGTCAGTCTGTTTTTCTTGATTAAGTTGGATTGGATGTGTTTTGTGTCCGCTCGTCGTTCTGTTCTAACTAAGGATCTGTTCGTTGGACCAGCTTCAACTGCTCAGATCTGCTCGGATAACGATTTTTTGATTGGATATTGCTTAACGTCTCATATTTATGCAACTAGGCTCATCGAGACGAAGGGTGAGACGTAAGGGATGACGCGGGGGGACAAGGGCCTGAAACGTCCCTCCCTTCGTCTCGATTAGCCAAGTTGCATAAATATGAGACGTTAAGCATCCATAATATGGTTGTTTCTTCATTATGACAAGCTCGCCATCACTGGGTTTCAGCAAGGTGCAGCGGCTAGCCACTTCTTGAGCTGGTAATATTGTACCACTTATTGGGGACTTTATCTCTACGAGATAAAGCTCTTCTTTTATTTCTACAACTCCATCAGGGCTGAAACCCAGCCACGAGCAGTAAGGATTTATGACAAATCTCAACTGAATTAAAGGGTGGCCAGTGCTGTTAGCAAAAAGTTCACGAGCTCTATTTTCACATTCATGTCCATACCTGGTATTTGCATTACCGTAAAACATAGGGTTTAATAACGACCTAGTTTTTGATTCCCAGTTTGGATTTTTGTTGAAGTAGTTGATTTATAATCCATAACACGAGCTCCCTGTTATGCGTTTTCTTCTTTCTGCCATCCATACAGGGCCAGTCTGTTGCCGAAATTTATGGCAGATATCGAACGACTCTTGAAGGTTAACATGCACACTTTCCATAAAAACTTGGCATGCTCTGAGGGAAGAGACTCTGGCAACATATTAAATAAAATTTGGTCCTTTTCCGGTAATGGGGTATTTGCAATGATTCTGCACAACATGTCCGTAACAATATGGCCAGTATCTAGCAATGGGCTATCATGTTCAGTATCTGGTGGAAGTACAGTATTGATAGGATATAGGATAGGAAGTGGATTATGGCTTCGGATTCAGGTGCACCTGGGGGGAAAGGGATAGGTAAGAATTGAAAAGGAAAAGGTATTTCAATAAAAAAAATTATATGTTATTAAAAATAATAACCACCCGGACCCAGACGGGGGAGACTTTGAGAAAATAATCTTAAGTTGGGTTTAAGGAGAACTGTATTTGCATGCATTCAATGATTTTTATATCATGAAATAAAATTATAAACCATTAAATTTGTTTTAGGTAATCGATTGATGTTAGAATGTTTAAAATTGAAACAGATTTAGACTGACCCTACCGCAGTTACCGGTTTATCAAATCATTTTTAAAATTGTAGGCTAATGTAAGATAGTAATAAATAAATCTTTTATGTACAGTACATGCAATCTTGCAAATGACCAGATCACAAACTGTTAAACTGGCCTATACTCGGTCTATCATCATCTATCAGACTATCATTCATCTATTCTGTCATACGTTTGTATACCATCATTTGTATCACTTATTTTATGTACCTATCATATTCATTGCCTATATTTGTACTAAAGCCTCTGTATAAATCCAAAAAGGTGTTTTTAAAATAAAAGGTCAACTAAATTTTTAATAAGAGCCTCAACACTTACTTTCCAATAAAGTTTTGAAAAATAAATCTCCATCACCAGGTTCCTCGACAACCAATGGAACATAGGGCAGTTTGGATTTCTTTTAATGACAGTCATCAACAATTGGAAGGGCTTGTACTTAAGATGGGATTTATTTTATAACTTTCCCCATTGTTGTTCGAGATCAGTACAGCATTGATCCTCAACGTCTAGTGATATGTTAATAAATAAACCATAATCTAAATGAGCTTAGAATCTAAGGCTGGCCAGATAGGTTTACCTATTATCAAATCAACAAGGTCTTGAAGATTTAGAAGACTCTATCTACTAGGTATACTGAAAGCCTGATTGGGATATTGATTTCTTTTTATCTCTCTCTAGTTCAGTCTTCACTGACATCAATTCATTGATGATCAATTTACAATTGTTTATTATTGAATTTATTGTTACAGCCTAGCCTATCATTCATTTTTGTATTGTGTTTCTGTATTTGTTATTGTGTTGTAGGTATTGTACTGCTATGTATTAGTATTGTGTATTTGTCCCAAGTGATACATATGTAATGGCACTTGGACTTAACATAAAATAAATAAATAAATGTTTGCAACTACGAACATGTTGCAGAGTTGGCCTACAATCTTGACCACTCTTGTTATGATACATAAGGGCAGCACTAGATACCTATTAGTAATTGTAATGTGTCTGATAAGGATACGAGACTATTGTTAAACATAGTGTGACAAAAGAACAGTTCAAAATGTTTTTTTTTTAAATGTGAGCTATATTAAAACAATTATTTTTCAATTTAATAACTATTTTTTTAATTTACCGTTCAACCTGTTTCTTCCACATTTGGGCTACAACTCTGGGAACTTCTCGGTTAGGGGGGGGGGGGGGAGGAGTAAATAAAATTGGCATGGTTTTGACTACAATATAAAGCCTACAAATTTTTGCGTTTTGATTTTAAATTTGAAGGAATTTAAACCAAAAAAGAGTTCCGTCTAAAATAGAAACGTTGAAGGTTTTACAGGTTTTTTATTTTAGTAAAAAGAATGTTGATCTTATTTTGGACCCCCCTAACCAAAGAAGTTTCCAACTCTGCAACTATTTTGAGAAATTAAGACCTAGGCCTCTGTCAGGCCTACATAATGAATTGCACTAGTCATACCTAGTCATACGGACAATGTGATTCATCAAGGATAGCCTAGCGTGAATGTTGCCTATCAATAGTTATCAAGCGGTTAGCCATGCTATTTTCGGAGATAACAATTGATATAGCCTTAGCGATATTCACACAGCTATCCTTATAGAATCGCCCCGCAGGCCTATTGGGACCAAGAGTCGATTTTGTAAACCAATAGCGCATTATCGCGCGCATTGTATGCTGGGAATCGTGTTGCTCCTACAACAACCTAGATAGTGAACTTGTTTTTATACATTGAAAACCTCTGGACCGAAGCTGTGTTTTCTTCAATGAAAAGTAAACAATGGTAAAGATTGAAGATTAAATTGACTGTGCTTGCAACACACTACCCAGAATTCCTTGTCGAGTTCTGGCATGTGCAAACACTTCACGAAATCGTCTATTGGGTAGCTGGGGCCTAGACGTGAACTAGGCTAGGCCTAGACCTACTTAACTTCTAAGCTATGAATCTTGGGCCGTCAAATTCCAACTCGCAACCTTCTCGTGGTTTGGCTCGTGATACGGGGAGATTTTCTCCCTGAAATTAATGGCGAGCTCTGGGTCGTCGTCGGGGAACGTTCCCCTTCCCTTTGACTACCTCCCCGACGGCGACGACAATGACAACACGGACGAATGATGACACAGACGGAGACGACCACGACGTGGGGGAACCCCTGCCCTTCCCATATGCTTGTGGCTGGTTCTGACCAGCACAGGCCTGTTCACCCCTTGTCCCCCCGCGTCACTTTTTACGTCCCTCTCTTCGTCTCGATTAGCCAAGTTGCATAAATATGAGACGTAAGCAAAATACAATCAGCAAGCCTTTTTTTAATTCAAGAAGTCGTCGGAGAACTTTCCCCTTCCCTTTGACTACCTCCCCGACGGCGACGAAATTGACAACACGGACAGATGATAACACAGACGGAGACGACCACGACGTGAAGGAACCCCTGCCCTCCCCATACGCTTGTGGCTGGTTCTGACCAGCACAGGCCTGTCCACCCCTTGTCCCCCCGCATCACCCTTAATGTCCCTCTTTTCGTCTCGATTAGCCAAGTTGCATAAATATGAGACGGCCTTTGAATACCTCTCCGACGGCGACGGCAATGACAACACGGACGGACAATGACACAGACGGGTCATCAAATTCTAACTCGCAACCTTCTCGTGGTTTGACCCGTGATAAGGGGAGTTTTTCTCCCTGAAACTAATAACGAGCTCTTGGTCATCGTAGGGGACTTTCCCCTTCCCTTTGACTACCTCCCCGATGGCGACGACAATGACAACACGGACGAATGATGACACAGACCGAGACGACCACAACGTAGGGGAACCCCTGCCCTCCCAAAAGGCTTGTGGCTGGTTCTGACCAGCACAGGCCTGTCCACCCCTTGTCCCCCCGCGTCATCCCTTACGTCCCTCCCTTCGTCTCGATTAGCCAAGTTGCATAAATTTGAAACTTTAAGCAATATCCAATAATAGAAAATGACACGGACGGAGACGACCACGACGTGGGAGAACCCCAGCCCTCCCAAAAGGCTTGTGGCTGGTTCTGACCAGCACAGGCCTGTCCACCCCTTGTCCCCCCGCGTCATCCCTTACGTCCCTCCCTTCGTCTCGATTAGCCAAGTTGCATAAATATGAGACGGTAAGCAATATCCAATCAATTAAGCAATATACAATCTGCAAGCCTTTTTATAATTAAAGAAGTCGTCGGGGAACTTTCCCGTTCCCTTTGACTACCTCCCCGACGGCGACGACAATGACAACACGGACGGATGATGACACAGACGGATACGACCACAACATGGGGAACCCCTGCCTTCCCCATTCGCTTGTGGCTGGTTCTGACCAGCACAGATCTGTCCACCCCGCGTCATCCCTTACGTCCCTCCCTTCGTCTTGATACGCCAATTTGCATAAATATGAGACGTTAAGCATTATCTTAAGAAGGTGCGAGGCAATAATTAGATGGGACTGTTTCCCACCCGAATCACAACTGGGTTGTGGTCAGAAGTCAGGGCCGGAAGTGTCTAATGTCTTACGCACACTTAAACTGGGATAATAGAGCAATGTCTAGCACACCAAGTCTGTGTTGATACTTAAGAGTAATGCGCTGGGCCTACCGGTCCCACCACAACATAGTCATTAACTTGGGCGTCGGCAAAGCCCGCCTATCCACGAGGGTTTGAAACTCAAGTGTTCCACGACGGGTGTTTAGCATTTAGGTCACCTGCTATGATGGTAGGAGTTCGCTTACACGTTACAGCATCAAGGTCAGCTGTAATGAGAGTTGTAGAAGGAGGTCGGAAAACCAAAAAGATGTGCAAAGAACCCACCGGGAGGTGAATCTCAATTGCCGATGCCTCAACATTTCACATTGGCATGATCTGGATGTGATGATGGTTGATAGTCTTGTTTAAAAGAATGGCGGTCCCGCATCCAATGCGAGGCTGTTGGCGGTCCGTTCATAAACGGCGTGGTTTGCTTCTTCCATGTTGATTGTTTTTGAGAGGAGCTCAATATGACTGTTATGTTTCTTCATGAACAACATTAGCTCTGGAGTTTTTGACTTAATTCCACACAGTACACGATATTAAAGCCATGGTACGAGTAACGGGCCATATTATTCAGTGGAAGAGTTATTCTGTGCCAGGATTTCTAGCATACCTGCCATATATTAGATCATTTCGTTTTCTAGGACCATTTGTGCAATAACCTTACCAAAGTAAATTGCCATTTCGAATGCAGACTCTCTGGCGTTGGAAGGCCTGGAGGAAGACTGGATCTTTGGGCCTGGTTGGTATGCACTCGGTAGAGCTCCATCGTGAAAGTAAAGTTTTACTTCCTTAAACTAATGGTGAGCTCTGGGTCGTCGTTGGGGAACTGTCCCCTTTCCTTTGACTACCTCCCCGACGGCGAAGGCCTTCAAATTTCCAACTCGACACCTTCTCGCGGTTTGGCCCGTGAAAAGGGGAGTTTCACTCCCTGAAACTAATGGCGAGCTCTGGGTCGTCGTCGGGGAACCCCTTCCCTTTGACTACCTCCCCGACGGCGACGACGACGACAACACGGACGGATGATGACACAGACGGAGACGACCACGACGTGGGGGAACCCCTGCCCTCCCCATACGCTTGTGGCTGGTTCTGACCAGCACAGGCCTGTCCACCCCTTGTCCCACCGCGTCATCCCTTACGTCCCTCCCTTCGTCTCGATTAGCCAAGTTGCATAAATATGAGACGTAAAGCAATATCCAATCAAACGTCAATGACAACACGGACGGATGATGACAGACGAAGACGACCCCGACGTGGGGGAACCCCTGCCCTCCCCATACGCTTGTGGCTGGTTCTGACCAGCACAGGCCTGTCCACCCCTTGTCCCCCCGCGTATCCCCTTACGATCCTCCCCTTGGAAAGAAGTATACCTGGTGGTAACCTAGGTGGTGACTTAGGGCCAAACAGTCAGATGCACTTGTCAATACTGAATTAAATTAAAATAATTTTTGATATTTATGTTTTTAGAACGGTCAGTAGCGTACTCATGCCATCTTTCCAAGTCCCAGATAACAAAGGATCGGCGCGCGCATCGTGTGGCCACCCCACCACCTCGCGCCATGACCAATCACGGCCATGCACGCAAGGAGAAGCTGCCGCCTACGCCTTCACCTTGCGTGCGTGGCTGTGATTGGTCATGTTTACTGTCTGCGAGAGAACGAGGCGGCCTCTTTCTCTCCCAAGTCCCAATCAGTTTGTTGTAACGTTGTTCTTGTTTGAGGTGGACATAATTATTAGTCTCTGGTCTGTTCTTGTTGGCCGTTCACAGTACCATGAACTGTTGTCTTCTGTTACTGGGGAATGTGTTGTTAGGAAGTCTTTGCTGTTGTTTCCTACCATCGTTCTGTTCAGTGTTTACTACTTTCAGGGGGTTGTCTGTTCTGTCCAGGCTGAAAGGTTTTATTTGCTCTTTATTCTCTCTTGCTTGACAGGGCACAGTTTGTTGTCCAAGTGTTGATTTCTGTCTGTTCTGCTGGTGCAGACTGCGCGGTTGATGTTGGCCTAGTGTTTTGCTCTTGTCTAACACGGGTGATGAGATATTGTGCTGCCGTTTTGTTTTCGAGTTTTTTGTGAACACCCCTTGCACTCTCTACCTATGGCTTGTTCTGAACACAATTGGCGCACACCTCCCCGTATCTCCTAGGCAAGAGTGGTGCATTTTGACCTACGGGTTTCGCGTTCTAATACAAATAACTAACTGAAGTGGTTTACTTATAATAACTTTTGCTGAAGCCCATTGTACATAATTTAACGCAACTAAATATGAACATGGCTGATGTCCACCTGGGACTTTGCGCGATTCGGCCTCTGTGGCGCGTTGTTTCTTACTTCTCATAATGTGTTACCCATATTTTCAGTCTACATGAAGCCAGCGGTTTAGCCGAGCTCGTTTAACCAGTTCCAGTTCTTTACCTTATTGTAGTGTGAAGGTCTAAGGGGAGTTCGCTCCCTGAACTAAAATTGAACTCTGGCTCCATGTCGTGGAGACTACACGGGACATGGACGTAACGCTACTCTGTCTGGTGCCTGATTCCAGAAATGCCTGGTAGTGCCTTTTGGTGCTCGTGGTAGTCTGGTAGAAAGGGTTACCGAGGGCAAGCATGAAGATGTGTAGTAGACATTCCTCGTAAGAGTTGTCGACGGCTTCTCTTCGACTTTGCTTGGGGAACCTTGCTAAAAAGAGAACTAAGGGGGGGGGTGTTAAAGCTCCATCCTTCTCCCCGGAGACAGAAACGCCTGGTCGACTGCTCTCCGGGATCAGAAGGATGTCACCCCGTAAGGAGTTGGACTCTTAGGGTAGTTAGGGGCAATGGCCTTGGCAGTAGATGAAGACGGACCGATCATGAGGTGATGCAGTTAAAATCGCATCACTCTCTAGGCGAGTCGGCGGTCGTAGTAAGAACTCTTTTCTTCTACTATGTTCTTATGTTGATGACGCCTTCCTTGGACGTTTCAGGAGCTTGGCGGGGGTACCCGCCTAGTATTCCAGTCAAGGAAAAAATATGGCAGGCCTTGGGGAGGGGACTTGGGATCCTAGTCTTTGGCCCTGTCCCCCAAAACATATTAGGGGGGCCGGGGGTTCGGTTTTCCCCTTAGGGGACCCCTTACTTTCAACATAAATTTCATGTTCACTATCTAAATAACCAGTGGGAAGAGAGCAAAAACGGGATGTCGGGATAATGGTGACCGGGCTAATGAAATTCAGGATTACCCTGGGAGCACGCTGGAGGGTTTGAAAGGCTATGGAAGGCCGGGGTTCCCCTGACGTTTGGATTTTGGGGTTGTAAAACCTTATGATTAAAAGGGTTTACACAGCCCTGTCGGAGGGGATTTTTGGGTTGTCCTTGGTCTTTTCAAAATATAGGGGTGGGTACCGGGGTTTTTTCCCCCCTCTCCTATTAAAACCCTTCACCTTCATCTATCAAAACCCCTGGGCCAATTTACAAATGGCTTTAAATTTGAGAGTTTAAAAAACCCAATATTAATCAATAGTTCGAAAGCAGTGTGGTTGTCCCCTTGGGTTTGCGGATTCGGGTAGGGGAGGCCCATTGACGAAAAAGGGGCCCGTCTTTTGGGTCGGTTTAAACCTTTGTCCTTGATTTCGGGACACTTTTCAAAAGGTTTTTTTCATTTTACTTATTCACTATACCCCCCCCCGTCCAAAAGGCCTTAAAATAACTTGCAAAAAATTCTTCGCGGTTTGGCCATGAATAGGGATTTCGCCCCTTGAAACAATGGCCGATATTTTTCTCGGTACCCTTTTACCTTTTGAGGGGCACAATGCAAAACATATTACACAAATTGGGACCCCCAAAATAACTGAAATTTCCCTGCTTCCCATAATTTGGGGGTTTGCCCCAAAACAAGGCCCGGCCCCCCTGATCGCTCGCCCCTTTTTACTTCCCTCCCCAAAAATGAAAAACACGGGGTATCACAAATTGGAAAAGAATTGGAAATTCCCCCCCCCACTTGTGGGTTTTCTAAAACCAGAAGGCCCTCCACCCTTGCCCGTTCCCCCTTGTTCCCTCCCTGAAAAACTTGTTAATAAAATTTTAAACAAGAAATTAAATTTCCAAACCCTTTCTGGGTTTTGGGCCTATTAGGAATTTTTCCCTAAAAACCAACTCTGGCCGTGCCTTGTTTAAAACCTCCCACTTGAAAAACGAAAAAACATTAAACACAGACCAAACCAACTGAACCCCGGGGTTCCCCTATTGGGTTTTCTCCCGAGAAGGCGAACCCCGGGGGTCCCGGGGTTCATCCCTTTGCCCCCCCCCGGGTTCGAAGCAACAGAAAATGAGGCACGAAAGCAATAACCCCTCCCTCAAATATTTTGTTTTTCTTACCAAAAGGCCTTATTGCGCTATCCTGCCCCCTTTCTCATAAACCGGCAAAACAAATTTAAGACCAACATAATTTTTTTTTTTTTTTAATTTTTTGCCTTATTGTTTCTAATACATTATAATTCCAAAACAAATTTAAGAAAAAATTTTTTTGTTTTTTGTTAAGTTTGGTTGCACAAATATACACAATTCGGTTTTGCAAAAATCATTAATAATAATCATGAAAAACTGTATTTAATAAGAAAGTGAAAATCACTTAATTAAAGAAAAATATTGGATTTGATAGATCAATTTTGTGGAAAACAGTATGCAAAAAAAAATTTGAGATAAAATATTATTAAACATTTATTTTACACTAGGAAAAACGCTTTAGTCCCGCCGCCCGGGGTTTTATGAGCGTAATTGGTGCATTGAGTGCCATGGTTATGCGGAATTTCTGTTGTTCTGTGAAAAAAATGTTATTAAGTTGAATTTGATTGGATATTGCTTTACGTCTCATATTTATGCAACTTGGGTTAATCGAGACGAAGGGTATGAAGATTTTTTTTTAAATTAAATTAAATTAAATGAAAAATTAACTTAAATTATAATTTTTTTTAAATAAATTGTAATTTAAAAAAAGGAAAAAATCGTAATATTGAAATTGGGGTATCGATTTAGCCGGAATCCTGTTAACAGACACACAAATATACAAAAAAAAAAGAAAAAAAAAACATTCCGGATTTTTTTCTCAAGTGTAGTGAAATGGAATCTTCGCTTCGCTTATCCAAATAATCTTTTCGTTTGGTAACAATTCATAACAAAATTTCGACAGAAATGGGGTAAAAATAAGCACAGTTTCGAAAAATATGAACGGTGAATAGACGATATTACAAACCCATTGTTTTGATTGAAATCAATTCCCATGAGAAAAAAAGGTATAAATAAATTTTCAGCTGTCATCACGGCTCTGAGCTTTGAAAAGAAGATATATTAAAAATATACATTCCTAATAATAAATTTTTCATTTTATGCCTAACTATTCATAAGAACTTTTTTACACTAATAAACAATATTATTATAACATAACATTAACTCATTTCAATAAGTTCAATATAAACAGCGGCGCATCAAACCAACCCGGTGAAGCCCCCCTGTTTATCACAACGTCGTCGGGGACCGTGGGTTTTTTGCACTTCACTAGAAAAAAACGTGATGGACTAATTGGTTTTTGATCCTAAGCGCTCATATATTAAGTTTTCGGCTCCCCTTTTATACTGTGCTCAGCGATGATGATTATGATGATTTTCGGGGAACAAACAATCAAACAAAACAAACTTCATCAGTGAGCCCCTTTGAGCCGCCATTTAAGTAAACGTAGTGGGCCACACACTTAATGACAAAAAACTGGGAACGCAGGCGCCAACTCTGGAGAACAAAGAATTTAAAACAGAGATGCAAAACGAGTTGTTGTCGTTGTATTTTTCTTTCGAAGCTTTTTCAGCGGTTGAAGGAGAGTTTTTTTTTATTAACTCATAACATATCGAATTTCAGACGGAGACGACACGACGTGGGGAACCCTGCCCTCTCCATATGCTTGTGGCTGGTTTGACAGCACAGCCTTTTTCACCCCTTGTCCCCTGCGTCATCCTTACGTCCCTCCTTCGTTTTCGATAGCCAATTTGCAAAAATTTATGAGACGTAAGGCAATTTTCCAATCCAAAATTCAATGTTTCTAAGTACATTTACAATTTATAAAGCAGAGTAGAAAACTTAAAAAAAATCGAAACAATCAGATTTCTCTTTTAGTGGAGCTATAAAGGGAAATTCTAAATTTGATAGTCTTTTTTCGCCTGAGTATAGAGCACTTGTGTTGAAAAGAAAAGTTAAATTTTTGTGCCAACACTGTCTGTGAAAAGAGCTGTTAATTTAAAATATTTTCTGTTGATGAACTTTTCAAATATTTAGTCATCATGTGCTTTCTGCACTTCGATACCGGACACAACTTTATGATGTTTCTGGGCAAAATTTTCTATAATTGTTTAATTTTTTTTTTAAAACAAATCAATCAAATCAACAATTAAAATGAAACGTTAAAAGCCTTCTGATCATTAGTAAAAATTACTAAATCAAGTTCAAAAAATCATCCCCCATCGAGTACTTTTTTTCCAGTTTAAGAAATATCACTTCGTAACCCATATAATGCGAGCACTTCTAAACATAGCTTATCATCAAGTAAATCGATGCTGAACATATTTACCTCAAAGCGTGATTTCACCGAGACCCGTGATAAAAAAAGAGGGATGTGGATCTTTATTTAAACCAAATGCAACAATGTATCGTAATCGTCACGGGATAAGTCGCAAGACACCAAGTGTTTCAATGAAGGGACATCTATCCAAGAAATAAGCCACCATTGACAAAAGCTCTCTCTCTTTTGCTTTGACCCCCCCTCCCCCGCATCCTCCCACTCATCTAACGCTTCTATTGGCGTAGATTCAGCAATTATGGTAATTTCTCTAAAAAGGGGAATATTCGAGTTGAGTGGATGTATAGTTCAAAGGGCGAACCTTTCTTGTCTGGACCGTTTTAAGATGACGAAGATGAGAATTCCAACAAAATTTAACCCTCTCGTTTACTGGTGTCCTCTAAGTAAACATCAATTCCAAAATTTATCGGGTTAAAATGAAAGTTTTTCAATTTGACCCTTTTTCAAAAAAAATTGCCCGAGCATAAAAATAAATCTTTTTTCCCATCCGGATGACAAAAAGTGCCTTTTTAGAGAAAACCCAAAAAATCCAAAATCTGCAAAAAAGGTAAAAAGTGAGAATTTTGGGTTTTCCGGAAAAGTAATATTTCTAGTATCTACATTGAGATACAAAAATGAAGATATGCCAAAAATTCAGAAAAGTCTTGTTTTAGGAAGTACATCAAATTAACATATTTATTTAAAATGGAAGCTTTAATCAAAATCCAAAATTCCCAAAATCCTTAAAAAACAGGAAAAAAATATTTGAAAAAACAAAAAAATCATTAAAAAAAATTAGTATTTTGAAATGTTTGTTTAAAATTTAACCTAATTGAAAACAAAAATCGGTAGTGAAAGGGCTGAATGATAGCCTAGCTTCTTGGCCTGGGAGAGACGAAATTTCAATAGGGATGCAAGATGGAGGGTCACAGTCACACTACCGTGGGCACTAGCGAAATGTTTGCATAACCCCAGCACACATAATAAATGCTATAATAATAATCATGTGAGAAAGAGGGGAAAGCTTATGTTCAATGGGTTTTGAAGATGTAGATAGATAGATGGTCAAAAGCGCACGGTTAGGCGGGGCCCACTAGATCCCAAACAAGCAGTCGGAAAAAACTATATAGTGGACGGGTTTTAGGGGGAAAGTGCAGGGCGCGATCGGCGCGGAGTTTTTCCCGTAAAACAAGCCAAATTAAGTAATGAATCAAATATGAAAAGGGTGGGAAAAAATAAAAAAAGGAAGAATAGAAAAGTAAGAAGAAAAGGAAAGAAATCATAAAACAGGAAAAAAAAAGAATAGAGAAACTGTATTATTGGGACTATCAACTCAATCGAATATGAGTTGCAAAAATCAGAACAGCAAATCAGGGAGTAAAAATCAAACTTTGCTTAAAATCTTGTTCAAATTTTGATAAAAATTAGTACAAAAAGATCTGACTCAAAATAAATTTTCCAGACAATAATTTATTGAAACGTTCAAGTCAAAACTGATCACAGCAATGATACAGGACACCAGCTCACCAGTGGCGGCAACCAGACAACCTAGCAGAAAAATACCATAAAAAAATGCATTGTTATATTATAAACAAAGCAATAATGAAAAAAGAGAATAACAAATAAGAAAATAAGACTTATGTAGAGAAATAACATTACACAAAACACAGACAATAACCACAATAATAGTAAAAATCAATTCTTTGCTATTGATTCATATCATTGCTTCAATTCATTTTTAAATGTACGAACATGCTCAGTAAACTGGTTTCCCTAAATCATATGAAATTAAATTTCAAAAAGGATACTCCTCTATATAAAAATGCCCATTCTAATGATTCAGAAATTATTTTAGGAACTTGTAATGAGGACATTAGAATAAAATTTTCTAACGACAACAATTTGAAAAATATTGGGTAGAATATCAAAATACAACCTTTCAATACCTTGATGATTTACCAGCACGCTATACTTTTACCTTTCCTCATCGGAAACAATCAGACGCAAATCTGATGAAAGTAATTGAATCAAAAAAGTTTCGTCAATTCTCTTCTGAAGTACAAAATTCGGTAGAGGTTTCCCCCCAAACCACTAACCCAATAATCAATAACGGGAGTGAACCATGCAAGTTGATAAGGACACACATCACACATCCATGTGTTTAAACGAGGAAAACGCCAAAGTCGTTGTTAAACGAGTGAGTGAGCCATGTGTTGAGTACCGGGTAACATTCCTTTTTTCCCCCTACCTTAGGCCACCCTAGCCTATCATAGACTTGAGTGACGTATTATGGCCCTAAAATTAAATTTTTACCGTGGGAAACCTCTTATAGGGTGCAATTAGCCCCTCTTCAGGTGAACTAGGTATGTGCGGATAGGAAATTGTGAAGGGATGTCCGAGGGCTATTTAAGAGGACTCAATCCCTTGCATTCGCCTTAACAACTGAGGAAAACCTCGGAAAAAACCTTCAGTCAGGATTGCCGGTCTCGACGGGATTCGAAACCGGGACCTCCCGAATCAGAGTCGAGCGCTTAGCGCCCGAGCCAACGCTGTCGGTTGAGTGACGAATTATGGCCCTACAGTTGACGCGCCTTATACCAACTAAACTTAAAAACCATATTGTTTATGCCAATTTAATTACCAAACTTAAATGCAAATGTTCCCGGGTTCAGACCCCTTAAATAAGCTTTGATAACCTACCATGGTATCTAGGTTTCAATTTTTTTTAATTCAATTTTATTACATTTTCATAAAGGGGATGATTAGACCAACCCACACTATGGGAATTTTAGGGTATTCTTTATGGGCTATTCAGTTTTTCCCCTGAATCCAATGATACTAAATTTGCTTTTGATGCAATTTGTCCTAGGTTCCGCTTCAAATTTGCGGATAGACCCCAGACTAAAAGGTCCCAGTTTTCACAAGAATTGGAAATGGCCCTTTTCAGAATGGCATAGTAGTAGGCATAATAGTAAGGTACGTGGCAGGTTAAGGCTATTGTGCCACCTCTTGCCGATTATTTGAAAGTCGAAGAAACATGTCTGAAAAGTTTGCTGAATGGAAGAAGGCCTTTAAATAGTAGAAAAAAAATGTGAATTTATTTGGGCGGGACATAACCTCACTATTGGAAATTATATTAAGATTTTTGAACAATAAAGTACACAACAAATCTAGTTCAAAATTAAATTTTGAGAATCGGTTATCTAGACATAGTTTCTAAACACCTTTAGCTATAACTTGACTATAGCTGAAATAGTTTTCTGAAAATAATAGTTGGTGTACGATTTTTTTTTCAAACGGTACCAATACGAGTTTTTTCCAGTTTTGTACCGTTTGACAAAAAATTTTTTACACCAAGTTATTTTCAGAAAAACTATTTTAGCTATAGTCAAGTTATAGCTAAAGTTGTTTAAAAAACATGTCCAGAAAACCGATTCTCAAAATTTAATTTTTGAATGATTTGTAGTGTACACTTTTGTCCATAAATCTAAATCTAATTCCAAAAGTAAGGTTATGTCCGCCCAAAAAAATCACAATTTTTTTGTTATTTCAAAGGCCTTCTTTCATTCAGCAAACTTTTCAGACAGTTTCTTAGACTTTCAAATTATCGGCCAGAGGTGGTACAATAGCCTTGAAAGTAAAAAATCGTACTCAACATGGATTAAATACAAATAACTAGGAAAACGCTAAGTCCCCCCGGGTTTGAGGGATGAGCGTTTTGTAAGTTTTAGTTTGCGTGGGAAAATTTTCCTTTGCAAGTGCTTTGTGAATGCATTGTAGGTGACTGTTTCAAGTTTCTATTGTTTCTTGTTAGTTGTTATTATAAACCTCAAAAAAAAAATATTTTAAAACCTTTATTCTATGCATTCTGGATAAACTTTGTCAACTTTTGCAACTTTTTTTTTTCAAAAAGTACTACATCACCATAACCGTAAGTCCATGTGAAATATGAACGTTGTTTGCCCCACCCGTTTGGTCAAAATCGGCCTAAATGTGACGAAATATCGCACTTAAAGTAAAAAAAACTCATTTTAAAAAACCTTTATTTCTATAGATTCTAGCTAACTTTTTCAAACTTTTCTTTAAAAAGGTACTACATCCCCATAACCTTAATGTTAATGTGAAATATGAACGTTGTAGCCCCACCCGTTTGGTCACAATCGGTCCAAATGCGACGAAAATATCGCACTAAAAATCGAAAAACTCGTATTAAAACCTTTATTTCTATGAATTCTAGATAAATTTCTCAACTTTTTCTTTTAAAAGGTACTGCATCACCATAACATCAATGTCCATGTGAAAAATTAAAGTTGTAGCCTAACCCGTTTGGTCAGAATCGGCCCAAATGTGTCGAAAATATCGAACTAAAAATCGAAAACTCATATTAAAACCTTTATTTCTATGGGTTCTAGCTAACTTTTTCAGCTTTTTCTTTCACAAGGTACCAAATCACCATAATTCTAAAGTCAACGTGAAATATGAACGTTGTAGCCCCACCCGTTTGGTCAGAATCGACTCAAATGTAACGAAAATATCGCATTAAAAATCGAAAAAAATCGTAAAAGTACGATATTCATAAGAAATATTTCTTCGATTGTACCCAAAAACGTAGCAAGTCCAAGTTCAGAGAAAACAAAGGTCCCCTCAAATTTTCATCAAGATCGCAAATGTCGTTTGCCCGGTAGAGAGCGAACAAACAGACAGAAATACAAACAAATAAAAAAAAAAAAAAACATTGGAGCTAAATTTTTTGGGGGTCAGTGAAATTGAAGTCTTCGCTTCGCTCGCTACACTCATATAAAAATGGTGAGATAAATAAAAAAATAAAAAGTTTTCTCAAACTTAACTACGCCTCGCGTGGTGCCAAGCGCGCTCAAAATAAACAAAGATAATTATTAATAATAGGCCTGTACTTATTATTTTTTTACAATTTTATTTTAAGGGCACATCAACCGTTGGGTCATAATGCGCCTCTCAAGCCTAGGGGATATGGGCAGGACACCACTGTGCTGACCAGAACCAGTCACGGGCAAGCGGGAAGTTCCTCACGTCGCCATAGCCTGAGCTCGCAACAAGTTTCATCGAGAAAAAACAACAATACATACTAACTGATGTTTGCGAGATGGTCTTTTGTTGCCAACTTCTTCCCCGGGCCCAGATGAAAAAAAATATATCTAATAAAATTCAAATATTAGACGTAATAATATGTCGGATACTTACGGGTAAACTTTGGAGGTCCCAGTAAAGCCCGACTGCCGTGATCTGTTCGCATCCATGCGGTACAAATACAAAACTCCTTCTGGTCAAGGAACTTGGTTAGCAACGAATTAAAATCAAGAAAAGAAACCAAAAATGGATTTTGTTAGACAAGGTAAAACTGTTTAGAAGAAAGTAATGGTCAACCAAGAACGTCAACAAAAAACCCGACCGTTTTTTCGTCAAAACAGTGGGGTGGGGGTAACAGACAGCTCACACTCAATATAATATCATATAATATGGACTCTAAAGCACTTTCATATGTTACAGTAAAATATGCAAAACACTATCAAATATTTATCTCCAAACAGCTTTTATTGAGATAGGCCCTTTTTACAGAGGACCCCTCAATTTCAGTCCATAATATTAACTGCTATTACTAACTGACGAGTTCGGGAGAAATTTAGCCACTTACGGGGATAGTTTTGCATCTGCAAACTGTCTGCACAGCTTTAACACAGATTCGCTCTTTTGGGACAGCTCCCGAAGGTCTGCTTCAAATGACTTCTCAACTTGGTCTCGGCGTACTGGCATGATCAATCTGGAAAGCCAGAGGAAGTAGCAATCAGTATGAAGGAGTGGATCACAGTCTTATCCAGTGCACCCATAACATTGCAGTACTTGAATTGCTAAAATCAACTTTTCAACAGTTTTATTTTGTAGCAATGCCTAATGTCTGCTTTATTACCTTCTATTGTTATGCCATGATTACGTTGTTTTTTTGGGGGGAGACCCTCCGTAAAAGTATGTTTGCAATTATTTGCTCAAAGAACAAACAAACCATGCGCAGTGTTGGGGCAGTTCTTTTTTAAAATGAACTTTTTAAAAGTTCAGTTCACAGCTCAAATAATGTGCTTTTGAAAAGTTCAAGTTCGTCTAAAATATGAACTAAGTTCTTTTAAAAGTTCTTTTGTAAAAAAATCACTTTTTTTAAAAGGCTGGCGTAAAATGAAGAAAAACACGACGAAAAATATTAGGGATGTTTGAGTCGGACGAAAGTGTTGAGCTGTCTTTGATCGTGTTGATGATTAATTTTGTACTACATTCTCGTCGACCAGCTTATAAAATTATGGCAGATACTTAGCAATTTAGGCTTCCAAGATTTTTATCCGAATTATTTGGCGTGCATCGTTTTAACTTCGTGAATCGTGCGTGACCTTGTCATAAACAGCTGAACGTGCATCAACGATAAACAACGATTTGTTATTGTTTTTAAGCGTAGACGGCTGCTCGACGCACGGAAATAACTTTCAAATGAACTATCTAAAACTGAAAAGTTCGTTCTCAAAAAGAACTTTGCAAAGTTCAAGTTCATTCATTTAAAAAAAGAGTAAGTTCACTGAAAAGTTGAGAAAAAAAGAACGCGTTGACGAGAACGCTTTCTTAAGTTCTTTCCCAACACTGACCACGTGTTAGAGTTTTGCATACGACATTCGTAGCAGCGACTAGAACAAACATAACTCGAAAGTAATCATAAAGTATTCGAAATTTATTCCATGATTAAAGAAAAAATACGTAACCAAAAGATATTATGTAATTTTCTATGCCTCGAATGTATACACTTCCCCCCTGGCATGTTATTTAAGCACATACGATTAGGGCTATGGTCCGAAGGGTATGTCTTTACGAGGACATGGGTTCGGATCCCGCGTAAGGCATGGGTTTTTGTAAACGTCTTCAATCGTCATGTATCACCACTCAGCGTCCCAAAGAGCCTACGTGCAAAAATAGATACGTTAAGTTACAAAAATCATTATCCAATCTTTGAACTAAATTTAGATCAATACACGCGTGCTGCGTTATCCAGCTAGGACTGTCGAAGCACCATCATCGATAGCTCTCATTATAGTTTTTTTAAATTTCGGATGAGGCATTTTCAGCCATTGTATGGGAAGGAAGCCAGCACTATCAACCGCACTTAAACACTGTAACCGCACAGGTTCTACTGGGGTGATTATTATTAAAAGCTCCACATGGGTGTCATTGTAACTTCACAGGGCTGCTACGCTCCCTTACAACGTTCTCTTCACCCGGTCGGTCAATCTAATTAAACAAGTCACTAATATTGCTAAGCATGGAACTAGAAACCTACTCTAACCTAATGTGGATGGGTGAGATGGTTCTACCAAGCCCGGGAATTTCTATAAAACATACACAAAAAAATAAGGGCTCACCAATCCACCAAAATGAGAAAAACCACTGCTATTCGGACGAAACACCCACTGAAAGGAATTTATAGAAAAAAATACCACCAGTTGTAAAAACAGTAATTACAAAGTAATAATGTAGACTCGTCTTTATAGATGGGCTGTATTCTCCGTTCCAAGGTAGATGCTTCTCAATATGAGAAATACATAAAAATGTATCCTACCTAATCAGTACTGATTTCTGTCTAGAGAAAAAACATACAATTTTAATATATTATTTGTTGTGTCAGATTGACAGCATTGAAAAATACCCTTGAAGATAATTTTTGTGATATTGGGCCTAAACAGATCGGCAATTTTTAAATAGGTTGGTAAAAAAACTCATCACTCGTCAGCTTTAAGACATCCCCTCCATCCAATATGCCGTGGAAGAACAGTCCGGATTAATCCCAATCCACACGCAATGACAATCCAGTTCGTCGTATTCTCTTGTGATCCCGGGCTTGTCCTACCACGATAATATCCTTCCGTAGATCTTCTTGTTTGAAGCTTTTAAATAATCGAACTTCAATTATCTTGATTTTAAATTTTTATAATTCAGTAGCTCACTTAATTAGTTCCCAATGAGTATAAATTCTTCAAATAATTCGAAGAAATGTTCAAATAAAACCCTTTATACAGTCAGATAGCACTTTGACAGACGTCCCCGGGAATAGTAAAAAACGCCATCTTTATTTTTAGTCGTGATCCAATCGATCTATTTGATCGATATCAATAGACAATCACAGCTTGACTCATCATTTCAGTAGACGTCACGAATTCTCAGATTGAAGACCATACTAGCGCCATGTTTCGCCATTGTTAAAAGTTTTGCAATCTATTTCCCGGCGATATAAAACGAAGCCTTTATATTTCTAAAAGGGGTCTTTTAGATATTTATATGTAGAAAAAAAAATTCGTCAAACCCGTTCTACATCTTTTATTACTAGGACCGTATTCCGTCCACTCTTTTCATAAAAATATGACCTGCTTAACTTCACTTTGGGTTTTGACGGTCGGCCAAATATCGCTCCTTTTATCACGCAGATTCACTTTCCATCCGGGATTTTTTTAATTCACTCGCAAATTGAAAGGTGAATGTCGCCCCAACTTTTTAATCAACGATAGAAATAGCTATCAAAGCTATTCTATTCCCCTCACTTTTATATGATTGCAATATTACTGATCATAGCTCGCTTAGCTTACAGTTCACTCAACTCGTTGGCTTGGTAGGGCCTAGACGCTCGATTCTCCGTTATGACAAAACTAAACGATCTTTTACTAGACCTGGCTTTTCTTATTATCGGCAGACAGATCACTTTGTCTTTGACTTCACTTTGACACGTTATTTAACCCGTAATGCCATCCCAATGTGGATTTCAGTAAGTTAACACAACTGAATTTTAAGCTTCTGATATGCCGAACCCGTCTCGCGTTTCACCGACACACAATTGCTAATCACACGTAACGTGATTCTTAGTAATGCCCTTTTTTATCTTTGTAGGCCTCGCGATAGCCCTCGTTGACGATGTAACTCTTTCACTATTAGAATCTCTCCTCCTAGAGAGATTCATCACTGAATCCCAACACACCGAAAACTCACTGGGTCTCCCGTACGATTCTCCGGCAATACTGTCTCCTACAAGACTCCTGCAAGCACTGACGTCTACAAGGGTGGCCGGTCAACCGGGTCCCAAAAGACAAACTAAACGTCTCCCCCAATCACAGCTCAGCAAACTTGAATTTTGTGTCTGACATTGGCAATCTCTCATGGCGTCAGTGCTCAATGCTCAAGCAATCGTCATAACCCACTTAATGAATTTAAATGCCGTAATATACAATAATAAATCTAGAACACTAGATTTTTATTAAACAGAGAAAATACTGAATCAAATCACAAGATGGTTATAGTATTTTAGAATGAAATTTCTTTGTGAATCTGAATGAATTATAGCCCAATCCATAAAAACAAAGATATTTTATTTATATTATAATTCTCCGACAAAAGAGTTTGATCACTGGTAGACTCATTCCAACAACTAATACCAAAAAGACCTAAGTCCACTCGAAGGAAGGCGTACGGTTACTGTACCTGCGCCTTACTTCGTCAAAATCGTGATTCTTGGCAACTTGGCTGTACGGAGTATAAGCCTAGGCTCTAGCTATGGCCAATTTTATAGGGTTAAATAATTTATGATATCGTTAATTAACAGTTATTCCATTGATTAAAGAAGGGTATAGCCTTCTTTAAATAATTGGTATTCTGACAACTAGGTATGGCAGGCTATTTATTGTTTTTGCTAGGCCTAGGACTAGGACCTAGGCTAGGCCCTATAGCTCTAGTCATATGTATTGTTTTTGCTAGGCCTAGTACTAGAGTAGCCCTAGCCTAGGCCCTAGCTCTCGTTGTCAGAATAGCTGCTAACTAACGGCATAATAAATTATGTAACCCTTTAATATTGCTGTGGGAACATCGTTTGAGTTAAGCATATTATAATAACAAATCTTCTTCATTGCTGTTGTCTGGCATTTCCAAATCTCCATCAACAAAAACAAATGTCCCGCGTCAAATTTGTCAGCCTTATTGCACTCAATCCGTCGCACTCGATCGCACTAGCCTCAGACTCAGTGCGGCTCAGTGCGCATTATTTAGGTGCGCACTGCCATTGGAATATGAAAACTCGCACTTGGGGCGAACGAAAAATCTAATTGGAATACGAGTTACGAAGTCAGTGCGCACTCAGTGCGGTCCAGTGCGGCCATTGGAAAACGCCATAAGTGTCTTCGCTTTTGTGTTGCATCATGCTTATGGGAATTGCAGGGGTTCAATCAATCACTATTGCCACTGTTATCGTCGTTTCGTCGATGCATATTTACACCTTTGATTAACATTTTAAAGTTTTCTAAAAAAATATTCTGTTTGACGAATCTAATAGCATAGTTACCTAACACGACAGGGACGGTCGAGCGCCGTTGTGTGCGGCTGGATATTTGCAGCTTGTACTACCACGACGTGGGGGAACCCCTGCCCTCCCCATACGCTTGTGGCTGGTTCTGACCAGCACAGGCCTGTCCACCCCTTGTTCCCCCGCGTCATCCCTTACGTCCCTCCCTTCGTCTCGATTAGCCAAGTTGCATAAATATGAAACGTTAAGCGATGTCCAATCCAATCTATATTTTTTAAACAAACCCAAGGAACTCGGACCACAAAAATTAGAGGCAATGTCTGGTTGTCCTCGTCGGGGAGGGGACCCTTGACGACCTCGACGAGGAAGACCATGACAACAAAAACGATGACAATGACGATGATGACCACACTCTAAGAAATCTTGGGTGATCTACCATTATACGAGGGGAACAATCTACAATTGTGAAATGGTGAAGTCGTCTCCAGACTCTATAATCCGTAGAACTACCATTATATATTAAAGAACCAGTTTTCCGTTTTATAAATGAACGCGAAACCCCCCAAAAGTTTGAGATGGGTTTAACATGAATCGCCGAGATTCGACGTTAACTTAAGTAGCAACTACCTATTTACGGAGGCCGGTTAATCTCCTATTTTGTGAGGGTAGATTGAAGGCAGCATATTGTCACAGCACGGGATTTCTGGGAGAGATCACTTATGTGAGAATGGCTTATGTACTATAATGTTACCCGAAAACAACTACTTGTCGCGGCAGGTGAATCTCCATTTTGTGAGGGTAAATTGGCAGGCCCGCATATTGTTACAGCACGATATTTGTGCGAGAGATCACCTGCATCTGGATGTTTTATGTACAATAATGTATCATTCAACCCATTTATCGCGGCAATTCGTATTTCTCAAGCCCGGTTTATCAATGACCCGTAGTGTTTGGTTTTATCTAAACCAAACACTAACGGGTCATTGAAATCTGGCACATAAGGAAACACTTTAAGTCTTTTACCCTTGCACTCATAACAAATAAATGAAACAAAACATAAACATAAAACATAAATCTCACGGACATATTATCGAGCATCGCAACAGGCAGCCCTTTGTTTGAAGATACAAGCACCCATCAATATTAAGTTATGCTCATATACATCAAATGGTAGTATTAATTCCTGCTTCCCTTAAATGGATTAAATTTTAATCATTGAAAATATTAAAAAATACCGTATATTATTAGCAAGAACTGAAACCCTATGATTAAATTTAAAGAACACAATAATAATACATGCATATTAATAAAGGTAGGCCACAGAGCAAGTGCACAAAGCCTCGATATTTGCGTCGATTTTCTGTTGTATCTATAGGAGGGAACTCCCCCTCGTACTCAGCGTCTTCTGTGGCGCAACGGTCTGAGTCTTTGCTTACAGTTGGAGTGTACCAGTTGGATCGAGTTCGAGTCACCATGAAAAATCTTGTAACTTTATAATCGTGTCAAAAAAACATATGCTATGTACCATTTACAGATGATTGATGCTGAAGGAAATATATGAATTGAACTAGTACTAAATACAATAATTAAATGATTAAATAAATCTAATTTTAGTTTTTAGTTTTCTTATTGCTCCTAGATCGCGTTACAGGCGCTTAGACAATTATGCGTTTGACTAAAGGAACGAATGGATCTACAATTTTGTGAGTGTAGTTCGCTCACAAGAAAACTATGTTTGACTAACGGGAAATAGCAAGCTACAATTATATAAGGGAACCCCTGTGCACGATGTAAATAACGTTTACTGAAACGAAACATACGATCTACAATAATGTGAGTGTAGTTCGCTCACAAGAATAGTACGTTTGAATACAAAGGAACGAATGATCTACAATTATGTGAGTGTAGTTCACTCACAAGAATAGTACGTTTGACTACAACGGAACGAATGATCTACAGTTATGTGAGAGTGGTTTGCTCATAATACATATCATAGGTGACTAAAATGGGACTGGAGATCTACCATTATTGGAGGGACTTTCTAGCATTCAGGTGTAGTAGATTGTTCATAGCACGTAAGAGTACATCTACCATTATATAGTTGGCAGCCCTCTTGCCAATAACATAATTGTAGATCATACGGCGAATTTCCTTACAGTGCACGAAGTGAGAAACCCTCCCCTTCAATGCGATACTAGCCCATGCTGGGAAGAACCAGCAAACGATTGAGGGAAGGAAAGGTGAATTGATTGGATAAATATGAGACGTTAAGCAATATCCAATCAATTCACCTTTCCCTCCCTCAATCGTTTGCTAGTTCTTCCCAGCATGGGCTAGTAGCGCATTAGTCCTAACGGTTGACGAGACACATTATCCAAATAAACTTTTCTATTTATATTGGACAAGATTAACATTACATTACATAACATTAAAAACATATTTTTATTGCTTTTACTATCATCACCATCATTTACTTTGCTTTTATAAACTTAAAAAAACAATATAATCATTTAAAACACCATAAACTTGTCCATGTCATTAACTCACTATTTCACGGGCGGTGCAATTGAACCTAACCGGTTGAAGCGCCCTAGTTTCTCACGTCGTTGTTACTGTCAGGATAAGATTTCTTGGAACACCAAAAGTAACAATTCCACCACACAATATGTTATATTGTGGTTTTATTGCTGCGGTCTAATAATTTTTCCAGCTCTTTGTCACTGAACTCTGCACGCCTGGGAAAGAATATTTATCGTGACGATGACAGGAACTTTAGTTTTCTCTATCTAACAGACTGGGATATTGTGGAATGGAAAGTAACTGTTGGGAGTTTTGTTAATGCTCTGCTAGGTTATACAACATACGGAATCCCAACTAAGGGAGGTAACTGCAAATCAGATATCAAACGTACTACCAAATATCATACGATCATAAGTTAATAAATTATATGTTTTATTGTGTACAATAATATGTATGTCGTCCGCTAGATACCAGAGATACAGGTCGTAAGTAAAAACAGACACTTAAAGTTCCTACCGCTATGGGTGGCTTTATGTAAAACTAAACTACTAAAATAAATAAATAAATACATAAATTTTATTTAGAGTCTACCCACTCAGTTATATAAATGATTTTCAGTGGAGGACTTTCAATCAAAGCGACTAAGCTAACACTGTAGGCCCAAACGCAATCGACGAGTGAGCGATAACCAACCAAAGATCGATATTTTTAATAGGTAATATAGCAATCAGTGGTATGGACAGTGCGAACACCCGCGAATCAACGCCAGAATCAACAAGGCCGATTCAGAAAAAACTCTGAATTTACTATGTGCTTCGTTGCTAGGACGGCTCCAAGGTCACCGTTTCCAATCTCCTAAGATACGAACTGATGGACTTAAGTCCAAATCAGATGTTAAAAAACTACTGACTATAGCGGGAATCGAACCCTGGACCTTCTGCATTGGAAGCAGATACGCAAACAACAAGACCAACGAGCCAACTTAATCAGCTCATGCCAACATGATCAGTAGATTATCGTTGTGCAATCACGCTACAACCAACATATGAAGGGGTTTACTTTAAAATTCAATAATATTTTAATTTTTATGTAATATCCTAAAAACGAATTAATTTTGTTTTGCCATCGTACTACATTGCAAGTAGTCCTATAAAAAAAAATGTCGTCCTACCTTCCACATCCAAAGGGCCACAGAAATAATTCTGTACCATCCTTGTTGAGAGTGATAGCATTTATTTATTTTAGACGTAATAGGGGAATTAAGTTGCCACCAAATCTTACAATGCTTGGACAAGACCTTATCTTTACCCACATTGCTCGTGTTTTGGGCATGGTTTTCGATGAAAAGCTAACCTGGAAGCCCCATCTTCAACAACTTACCCATTTAAAATTTAATTACCCAAACCACTGTAAAAACAATAAGTTGCAGTCACTAGAATCCAGACGGTTGACTTCGGATATTATATTTCTTCAAAGGCTAGTGAGAAACGAAATAGACTGTCCTGGTTTGCTAAAGTTGATTTCTTTCAATACCCCTAGTACGCGTTCACGCCACACTAACCTCTTCTACACATCAAAATCTAGAATAGATCTACACAAAAACTCTGTGGTTATCCGTGTTCTGAACAGTTATAACAAATCTCATAATGGAATTAACCTGGACTTATTTGCTGACACCATTGCACAAACCAAGAAAAAGTGCTTTCAAACTTTGTAAATAAATTGTTTATCTGCATGCATGCATCTGCAATGTAAACTGTTCATACTAAAACACTGTAAACAAATTGTAAACAAACATAAAACCGCTCACCCACACACTATAACAACAAACATTACTGATACAATATAATGCACTGTAAATACCGCTAAAATTAAGTTATCTTACTTTCGTACCTAGAATAAGATAAGATGTTATCACTGTATTATGTATAATTTAGTTTCGATAAATTTAGTTTGATCTTAATTATTTGAACTGTAATTTTAACATTTTATGTTACAAGATTTCATTGATAAGGTGTCCTGTATTACAGTATAATATCTCATCATTGTTAATCGCCAGTGTACATTACTCTTTATCAAATCCATGTATATCTGGAACTTTGTTCTGTTATGGATAAATAAATAAACAAACAAACAAACAATTAAAATCAAAATGCAATAGATCCTTGAATATTCTCCGTGCTCTCAGCAATACTTCATGGGGTGCAGACGGAACTATCATGTTGCAATTATACAGAGCACTTATCCGATCAAAATTGGACTTTTCTAGCTTTACTTACAAATCTGCTTGGCCTTCATACATAAGGACGTTGGATACAGTACACCACACTGGTATTCGATTGTCAACAGGCGCATTCCGAACCAGCCCTGTTAATAGCCTATACAGCGAAGCAGGAGAACCATCATTACTCACTAGAAGGAATAACTTGATGCTTAATATGTGGCGTCGTTAAAAGGTTACCCCAAAAATCCATCCTACAATTCAGTTTTAGATCCCCCTTTTAAAAATCGTTATTTCTTACGTCTGAAAGCAATTAGACCAGTAGGCATTCGTTTGCTCGAGCTGTTGGAGAAATTGCACATAACATTACCTTTAGCCTCGTCGTCGGGGAACTTTCTCTTTCCCTTTGACTGCCGCCCTGACGGCCACGACAATGAAGCAGGTACATCAGAGGTGATGTTACTTATGGGCTTTGATGAATTGATGAATTCCAACTCGACACCTTCTCGCGGTTTGGCCCGTGAATAGGGGAGTTTCACTCCCTGAAACTAATGGCGAGCTCTGGGTCGTCGTCGGGGAACCCCTTCCCTTTGACTACCTCCCCGACGGCGACGACAATGACAACACGGACGGATGATGACACAGACGGAGACGACCACGACGTGGGGGAACCCCTGCCCTCCCCATACGCTTGTGGCTGGTTCTGACGCTTGTGGCTGGTTCTGACCAGCACAGGGGCCTTCAAATTCCAACTCGACACCTTCTCGCGGTTTGGCCCGTGAATAGGGGAGTTTCACTCCCTGAAACTAATGGCGAGCTCTGGGTCGTCGTCGGGGAAACCCTTCCCTTTGACTACCTCCCCGACGGCGACGACAAAGACAACACGGACGGATGATGACACAGACGGAGACGACTACGACGTGGGGGAACCCCTGCCCTCCCCATATGCTTGTGGCTGGTTCTGACCAGCACAGGCCTGTCCACCCCTTGTCCCCCCGCGTCATCCCTTACGTCCCTCCCTTCGTCTCGATTAGCCAAGTTGCATAAATATGAGACGTAAAGCAATATCCAATCCAAAATAAAGGGCGGCTGAATAATGTGTCGGTCCCCTGACACAACATACATAGCATTGAAATATTTCCTAATTATTGGCCCTAGATCCCCGTCTTCCGTGCTCTACCCAGATAGAGGAGTCTTCACTTCCTGACATAATGGCCAAGGTCTACTAGTAAATATCAAGGACTGTAATTCAAAACAGGCAAAAGTTATGGAAAGTCAATTGACGGATTGCACTTCTTATCGTCTTCTGCGGGCCAAATTAACGTATATCGTCTTATTATTGACTTATATTCTTACCTTGTATTTACTACATAGGTTAAACCATTTCTTCTGCAAAGCATGGCATATTTGGGTTCTAGCCCCAACTTTACTGCCACCTGCTTTAAACATATCTAAAATATTAACCCTATTCCCATATAGGTAGGGCCTTTCTTGCATAATCCCTATAGACTTATTGATAATGGACTTAGACCCTAATGCCTCCGACGTTTGCGAAATACATAGGGCCCATGACGATTAACCTTATAACGACAAATGGGATGAACACACATAATAGGCAAGTTCCCTGCTAGACACATCTTGCCAAGGAAACTTGAGTAAAGTTTTATGGAATCGGGAGAGGGAATGGTGAAACAAGATGGATAGAGCTTGCTTACAGATTTTAGGAGGACTCACTTTAGAAGCCAACCTGCAGAAAGTTTGCAAGTTGATAAGAATTGATAACATGATGCCTGTTTACCTTTTCTCAGACCCAGACCATAACCTTAAACTATTGTGACACTTGTTAAGTTACTTACGTCCAACCATCTTTGGCAAACCCACGTTTTCTGTGAATATCTCAGTCACTTCACCCCTCACAGTTATAAATCGATAAACAACATTTTCTGTCCCTATTAAAAATTAAGAATAAATTATGTTTGTTGTGTTTACCGTAAACCTTGGCCCAAAGTCATGGCCCTCTACAGCCTTAGGCCTACGAGACACGTTTTGAACGAACAAATTTAAAGCATGTCTAAATTATCTAGTCATATTTTAAATTGGTATCATTTATTGATTGTAATTGCTTTTTCTATGCCCTGACCCTATAAACTTACCAACAATTGTCAATAATTCGGACGTATCGTTAAAAGAAGGCGCCATGTTTTAGTACCAAGATCACAATCAGTTGACTTTTTCGATAATTGTTCTCATTCCCAGATTACGGCGAGTCTCGACCGTGCGTTCGACTATTCGGATGCTACAAGCTACGTCACGGATATTATGACGCGTAACGGTGACGTAAAACGAGAACAAGACCAGGGGATGAACGTGTTTTGTCTCTATGCGGATAGGTCCTAGGATGCAGTATTATCATTAGAAGAGGAACTCAGATGAGACTGGATTCGTGTTACGTGTCTATGTTGCCTGTCTGTTCGTCCATGAACGGTTGAGCCACTGAACCAATACCAATGAAATGTTAACAACCATCATCAACAATAGTGTGACATGTAAACATTTTCACCAAAATATGATCCGATTGAAATGTTCAAGAAGTAATAACTTGCTTAAGGGTGAAAATGAGTTTACTATTTATTGTTTATCCTGTGTCATAATTGCATTTAAAAACAGAGACATAAAATCAACAAAAAATAAGGAAGTTAAAAGCATCTTGACTAGAAAATGCGTCCACGCTAGCAAGTATTTGGCTACAAACTTAAAATCTTGAAGAAATCTCGTGCCTGAAAGAGCCCTACTAAAACATAAAACTAAAACTGCACACATCAGAGAAGCATTTTATTTAAGGACAAATTGTTTTGTTCGGTCCAGGACAGAATCACCTTGAAACTCTCTGTGTTGGAGGCCGAACCACAACTTGATGTAATGAACATCATTGAAACACCCGACAACAAGTTGTCTTTACTAATGAGCTTCTTTCTGTCAGCTGACGATGTGAGAACATTCCTCGTGTAACTATTGAAAATAGACTTATCCGTTCACCTCGCGAGTTATAGAAACACCCATGGATATTGCTGTAAAAAACACAAACATTGGATTCTTCAGTTGGTATAGTGTGTTTTGTATGTATTATATTTGTTAACTAAGAGTAACGCATTAATTCGTTATTCGAATCATTTTTTTGGCCCAAGAGAACAATCATAACGCTAAATATTGGGCTCAATTTAAAAATCTATTTGAACAATGTATTTTGAACGGTCTGTAGCGTACACGTGCCGTCTGCAGGGAACACTCCAAGCTCCAGACAACAAAGGATCGGCGCGCGCATCGTGTGCACGCTGACAGCAGCTGCCGCCTACCGTCCCTACGCGTCTACCTGTTGTTCTTGTCCGAGGTGGACGTGTCTCGACTCCGCTCTTTGGTCTGTTCTATTGAGCCTCCACTGCTCAAGGAGTTGGCTTCTGTTGTGGGATGTGTAGTTGTTTGAGCAAGGTGGTTATGTCGTTTCAAAAACGATGACCACAAAATTAAAATCTTTCCCGCTCCCCGTGGCTGGTTCTGACCAGCACGGGTTTTTCCTCCCCATAGCCCTAAGGGTAAAGAGGCGTTTTATTATCTTACAGTTCATACGCCCTTAATCTAATTGAAATAAACTATATTCTCTGTTTTATAATTGTTAACTTCAGTTGATTGTCAGTTCTGCTTCTGTGTATACTAAAATGTTTTGCTAGCTTTTTATACTCTATAGGTTATTTCTTGTCGGAGAAGTGTTCGTTATGTCAGTGATGTGCTCGGTCGTCGTCGGGGAAACTTTTCCCATTCCCTTTGACTACCTCCCCGACGGCGACGACAATGACAACACGGACGGATGATGACACAGACGGAGACGACCACGACGTAAGGGAACCCCTGCCACTCTCCATACGCTTGTGGCTGGTTCTGACCAGCACAGGCCTGTCCACCCCTTGTCCCCCCGCGTCATCCTTTACGTCCTTTCTTTCGTCTCGATTAGCCAAGTTGCAAAAATATGAGACGTTAAGCAATATCTAAACAAAATATCCCATTCTTAACCTTAGCAATTTGATCGACAAACAATGACAGTTTATTAAAAAACAACAAAAAAAACATGAAGCTTCTTGACTTGCTATACATTATGACCACGTTGGCAACGTTTTCCTGATTATGATTATGATTTTGGTAATTTGGGCATTGGCTCGACACCTTCTCGCGGTTTCGCCCGTGAATACGGGAGTTTTACTCCTTGAAACTAATGGCGAGCTCTGGGTCGTCGTCGGGGAACCCCTTCCCCTTGACTACCTCCCCGACGGCGACGACAAAGACATGCCGGACGGATGATGACACAGACGGAGACGACCACGACGTAGGGGAACCCCTGCCCTCCAATTCCAACTCGACTTTTTATTTATTTTTCTAAGCTCTTTGTTCTTTTTCTGTAATTTTTTGGATTTCACAAATTAACTGAATATGTCATGCAACCATAGTATTTATACATACATGTTTTTCATGTTTATTTTGGTTATATGTTCCGTTCTCTGTATTGTCACCATCTTATATAATTTATAAATTGTCTTTACCCCACAGTTAAGCCTTTTTCAGGCTTTGTGGGTTTTTTGATTATATTCTTGTTAGATTTATTTCTGTAGGCCTATGTAACATTAATTATTTATTTGTACAATGTTGCAAAAAAAAATTACTAATAATTCAGAACGCTGTGGTAAAATCGCCTCCGGCGGCTGACGTCCCAGATCCCTTGGAGGCTGGCCCTGGTGTTAATTGCTCCCCCTTACGAAAAATCCTGCGGACGCCCATGCCTATGTAATTATTAATAAAAACCCACTAAGGCCCAACTTACTTATTGTTTAAACTTCAAAACCTTAATTTTCAATCATAGTAGGCCTAGTCCTAGGACATATCCTATCACCCCTAGCTTCACTTCTATATTAACCGCCCAACTATATCTTTTAACTATAGCACAACGTGTGCCATGGCCCTACACTAGTCCTACTTAATAGGCTAGCCCTAGCCCTAGCCTATACTCTATAACCCTCCTTGCTGCTACTCACACACAAGTTACCCAGGCATGTGCAAGGGCATAGGCCCTATACCTCCTTGCCTACAACCTGTGGTGGAGTGAATGAAGACCTAAAGAGAAATTACTAATCTGGCCTACTCATTTCCTTGCTCCCTTATTATAGCCTACCTACTTTACAAAATTGCGGACATGCACCGCCATTTTCGGCCGAAGGGAAACTTTATGTGACAAACAATATGACTCAAATTACATGGGCACTCATATCTTCCAATAACTTTGATAGTTTAAAGTTTCAAACCATTGATGCTCAAACGCTTCCCATGTTCTTAAATCTTGAAACACGCAACTAGGATTAAGTAGGCCTACATGTAAAAAATGAACCCAAACTTTACTTCATGCTTATTCAATGGCAGGCCAAGCCTAGCCTAGGCCTAGGCCCTAGGGCCACATAATTAATTATCCACAACTTTCACCTTTCTTTTCGCTAGCAAAAAGCCCACGGTCTAGGCTAGGCACACTTACTGTAACTTTAAACCGTTTAGAACATAACATATGGTTTCATATATATAAGTGTATTCAACTTACAGCATGTTGCGAATACGAATCCATTTTTTCTGAAGATTAGGTACCGGAAATAACTTTCAGTCAGGGCCGGACGCTTTGTTCCATAGAGTTACCATACTGTTAGTAGCTAGAGTTCTCACTCGCGCACGGATCGCTAGCAAATTGAACAATCCAAGATGGCTTCTTGTTTGGGCAACTTCTTGATGGGTCAAGTTCTAGATTGTGTGTTTTATTTATTTTACAATTAATTTTACAAAAAAAAAACAATAGATCTATCAATAGGATGTCTTCTTTCTTAAAGTTAGGTATCTTTAATAGCTTTGTGACTCTGTCAGATGTAAGAAACTTTATTGAACCTTAAATTGAATTGAATAATTCATTGTATCATATTCATACTGCAACATAGATTTTTAATTAAAAATTTAATAAAAAAATAAAAAATAAAGACACCTTCTCGCGGTTTGGGCCGTGAATAGGGGAGTTTCACTCCCTGAAACTAATGGCGAGCTCTGAGTCGTCGTCGGGGAACCCCTTCCCTTTGACTACCTCCCCGACGGCGACGACAAAGACAACACGGACCGATGATGACACAGACGGAGACGACCACGACGTGGGGGAACCCCTGCCCACCCCATACGCTTGTGGCTGGTTCTGACCAGCACAGGCCTGTCCACCCCTTGTCCCCCCGCGTCATCCCTTACGTCCCTCCCTTCGTCTCGATTAGCCAAGTTGCATAAATATGAGACGTTAAGCAATAAATAGCGTGGAGTGTGCCAACTTTTCATGACATTTTCTCCCAACCTCCTTTGCCGCCTCGAATTGGCGAACAAGATCAGGCAGGATATTTATCTAAAGATTCGTCAGTGCGAAGAGTGCATCCCGAAGCTCGGCAGAAAGCTCCTCGACTGTGATTGTACCTCTTCAACAGCGGGTGCGATGTCTACATCAAAGTTCATGATGCCGATAACGCACTTGCTGTATTTGTCAGCGTCACTGTTGATGGGACTTATCCCACATGTACGGAAAGCATTCTGGACAATTATGGGGTTAACGGAATCCACCAAGACCTATTTGAATTTGCCATCAAAGTAAGCCTTAGTAACGCCCTCAAATTTCGACGTACCAGTTTCGTCACCCATTGCACCCCATGCCGCTTTCAACGGACCAAAGGGTCATCAAATTCCAACTCGCAACCTTCTCATGGTTTGACCCGTCATAAGGGGAGTTTCTCTCCCTGAAGCTAATGGCGAGCTCTGAATCGTCGTCGGGGAACTTTCCCCTTCCCTTTGATTACCTCCCTGACGGCGACGACAATGACAACACGGACGGGCCTTCAAATTCCAACTCGATACCTTCTAGCGGTTTGGCCCGTGAATAGGGGAGTTTCACTCCCTGAAACTAATGGCGAGCTCTGGGTCGTCGTCGGGGAACCTCTTCCCTTTGACTACCTCCCCGACGGCGACGACAAAGACAACACGGACAGATGATGACACGGATGGAGACGACCACGACGTGGGGAACCCCTGCCCTCCCCATATGCTTGTGGCTGGTTCTGACCTTAGAGGATAGATAGGTTTGGGTAGAGAGAGCATGACATCACTCCTAGCGTGTCCAAGATAGAACTACTGGTGGTCACGTGATGGGTGGCAGAAAGCGCGCCGAACGGAAAATTTAGCCCGCGATGGCCTAGAGTATACACTCGTAAAGTTTAAGAAATGGTGAAGTCGTGTTGTGCTTTTGGATGTTCCGAACGATTTGTTAAAGGTAGAACAGTCACCTTTCACAGGTAAGAAACACATATTTAATTTTAAATCAGTCCTAGCCTACGAACGCTGTCTAATTAGATTGTATGGGCTGAAGGCAGACCACACCCATAGGACTAGGCCTAGCTATGCCTAGAGCCTACATATTACAAGTTTGTTGAGAAAACACATACAAATAAAGCCATTCTAGGCTTACTTATGACCACAAGAAATAGTGTGAATTTGCATAGTATTCTTGAGAAGTTAATTTTAATCTCAAAACCTATGAAAAAATTATCGCCAGACCAACATCATCACAATAAAAGGCTAATATTTTTAGATTTCCAAATGAAGAACAAAGAAGAAAAGAATGGACCATTGCCATACGAAGGGTCAATTTTACACCAGGAACCCATTCATATATCTGTTCGAAACACTTCAGTGACA
The DNA here is from genome assembly GCA_024449915.1 of Sweltsa coloradensis. Taxonomy (NCBI): domain Eukaryota; kingdom Metazoa; phylum Arthropoda; class Insecta; order Plecoptera; family Chloroperlidae; genus Sweltsa; species Sweltsa coloradensis. The sequence continues at coordinate 188,215 of JAMZAV010003164.1, forward strand.
CATCGTATGACACACATAAATTTGGTGCAATAAGGTGGCTGAAAAAAGATGCAGTACCAACAATATTTGACTTTCCTCCACATTAACAGAAAAGTAAAGTCCATAGAAAATCGCCAATGAAGAGAACGGTTCCTGATAATGTCAATTTAGGAGCAATGTAAGCCTAATAACAATGCTAGGCCTATATGCAGATGTAGGCGTAAAGTGCAAGTACCATCGGTAGATATTTAAATAATTTAGTAGGCCTAGACAGGCCTTTGTGCAAGTCTGAAGTTTGAAGTGTTTAGGTTGTTATGCCCCACAATCAACTCATGTTGCTACTACATACATTTTTACTTCCTACATTCTTTATCTACAGCACATCATCTTCTACGGTATCGATTGTTTCAAGTGATGTAATACATCTTTGTAGAGCTGCGGAAAAATCTTTTCGCATTGCTCAAGCAACCGGTAAACTACAATACAAAAACATCCAGTCTTTGTTGATACTATCAGCAATGAAAGCCATGCCAATGGATGTATTTGATTGTCTGAATCAACACATTCTCGATCAAGAACCGATTGACAACCATCGATCAAACTTGATCAAGTCCGTGTTGTGTGAATATTTCAAGATAAGGCTTCACCATGTTGGCAGAAGCATAACACAAGAGTTGCAATCGCATAAAATCAGAAGCATTAATGCAAAGTTAACCCTTTTCAAGGGTCAGTAGGTATAGGCTTAGGTCTAGGTGTAAGACCATAGGCCACAAGACAGGCCTAAGCCTTGGCTCTAGGCCTAAGCTTATGTATAAACTTAGGACTAGGTATAGGGCCTAGGCTAGTGTGTGGCAAATTGTTTAAATGTGTGTAGGCCTAGGAAGGGCCTAAACCTAAAGCAACAAAATTATTAAGTCTCAATTTGTTATGATTGCAATGCCATTAATACCTACTAGGCCTAGCCAACTTGCTTTGTGAAGCCTGACATGTCATGCAGTTGCAGAAGGTATCTTTAAGGGTTTAGGGCTAGGCCTAGGCTAACATTCTAGGCTTAGACCTATCGCTATAGCCTAGGCCTAGGCCTACCATCTAGGATCGGCCTCTGCCACTCGTAAATGCATAGGCCTAGGGCTAGCTATTGTACGCCTAGGCTAGGATCGAAGTTATCACAATTATAAGGCCTACATTCCTTGTAGGGCCTACCTGTTAACCTTAAATAGGATTATACTAATTAGCACATATCACTTTTACTATGTACATACTTTAATCATAAACAAATCAATAAACTACGACGATACAACGGAGAGAAAATGACTTGTTCATTGTCTTATCCCTTACTAGCAGACGACGGACCTTGCTTACTGCCACCCACCACGTGACTTTCAGCTTCGTGATGATTGCCTCAGTTTGCTCTGTAGCGCTGGCATAGCCATGGTCCCTCTACCCAAACCTATCTATCCTCTAAGGTTCTGAGCAGCACAGGCCTGTCCACCCCTATTCCCCCGCGTCATCCCTTACATCCCTTCCTTCGTCTCGATTAGCCAAGTTGCATAAATATGAGACGTAAAGCAATATCCAAAAATAAAAAACCGGATGACACAGAAAGAGACGACCACGACGTGGGGGAACCCCTGCCCTCCCCATATGCTTGTGGCTGGTTCTGACCAGCACAGGCCTGTCCACCCCTTGTTCCCCTGCGTCATCCCTAACGTCCCTCCCTTCGTCTCGATTAGCCAAGTTGCATAAATATAGGACGTTATACAATATCCAATCAATCAATCAATCAATCAACGGACCAAAGGTCCCTACATCACATTGCTGAATGGTGCGGGTGGCATTGGGTACAACAGAAACAAAATGATGCCGTGCGAGTCACAGAACTCACTGACCTCGAGGTTCATGTGAGAACCGTGACCATCGAGGATCAACAAGTCTGGCAGCTGGATCAACTCTTTCACTAACCAAGCGTGAAAGTGCTGCAATAAGATTGGTAAACCTCTCCCTGCATCCAGCCACTGTCTGTTTTCTCCGCAATGAATCCTTCAGGCATTGTAGAGGACAGAAGGGCTTCCTTCTCTTTTGAAAGGGCTACCTTGACCAGGTGCCCTTTTAAGTTAAGCAATATCCAATCAATTTTTCAACACAAATGTAATAACCACTATAAACAAAGAAATGCAAGCTCGACTCATCCGCATTGTTAATGCGGCTGGGATCATCAATAATGTCCCGGTGCCCGACTTCAATCATGAGGTTCTCTGAACGGTGTTTTTCTCCCTGAAACTGATGGCGAGCTTTAGGTCGTTGTCGGGGAACTTTCCCCTTCCCTTCGACTACCTCCCCGACGGCGACGACAATAACAACACGGACGGATGATGACACAGACGGAGACGACCACGACGTGGGGGAACCCCTGCCCTCCCCATACGCTTGTGGCTGGTTCTGAACAGCACAGGCCTGTCCACCTCTTGTCCACCCGCGTCATCCCTAACGTCCCTCCCTTCGTCTCGATTAGCCAAGTTGCATAAATATGAGACGTTAAGCAATATCCAATCCAATAAAATAAGAGATTAAAACACCAGGGTACTGTGCACAATTTGGCTTGTTAACACATTTTGGCCAATATTCCAGCAGAAATATATCAGTTGGCAAAATATTGCAACCAGTAGCCTACCTATATTTAAATAATTGACGTAGGCCTACATTGATGTAGGGACCCTGAAATTTTAGTAATGACTTTTCTCACTAAATAATGCTTAATATGCTTGTTTCATTGTTAAGTAGCAAAACAAAGCAATAATCATGTTTTTATGTTAAATAAGAGCAAAATCGGGAATGTTTCTCAATTATTCTGTAAGTTTTAGCTCCAAAGTATGCAAATATTATTGAAATTGGGCATTGAAAATAACATTTCTGTTTTAATGTATAGTTGCACCATGACAGTTGAAAATATCATTGTCGAATACACCTCATTTCATTTACTTTTAATATCACAGGCGGCGCCATATCGGATGAAGCGCCCTAGTTTCTCACGCCGTCGTCATAGGCTATCGGCATCATCCTTTTCCCATACTTCTTCTTGAACAAGACTGCAAGTATTGTTAAGTTAAGTCAGTTCAACTAATACAACCGCTTAATTGAGTTGCTGAAACAGTGAGAGTGGGAGAAATTAGGACAGGGGAGAGGATTAGTTTGGCGGAAAGAAAGGAAAAAATAAGTAGTTCAAGAAAATGATGTAGCGAGCTTGGCAGACCGATAATGGTACCTGTTATGCCCCAGATCAATGGCGAAACCATCCTTTATCCAACTAAATTGATGTTGGAATAAAGAGTTGCAAATATTTATATTCAATATTTGTAATCTTAAATACAAAATACTCTTCAAACACACAGTGCATTATTTTCATAACATCATATCACAAGCTGCGCAATATGACCTAACCGGTTGAAGCGGCCTAGTTTCTCACGTCGTCGTCGTTCAGATTGTTCTTATGATCTGAGCATGTGAGATGTCTTAGTTCTTTCTTCTTTGCCAGGCGGCGGGGCGTGGATTTCTTTCTCTGTTCCGGTGCAGCTGGGTATAGCCCCTACTTTGCCAGGCGGCGGGGCGTGGATTTCTTTCTCTGTTCCGGTGCAGCTGGGTATAGCCCCTACTTTGCCAGGCGGCGGGGCGTGGATTTCTTTCTCTGTCCCAGTGCAGCTGGGTATAGCCCCTACTTTGCCAGGCGGCGGGGTGTGGATTTCTTTCTCTGTCCCAGTGCAGCTGGGTATAGCCCCTACTTTGCCTGACTGTTCTGGGATCACGGGTGCTTATTGTGTGGCAAATATCGGGCTTTTGATTCCTCTGACATGAAGCAGTTCTCGAATCATATGTCCACAACTAAGTAGACGACAGCGAGCTGCATCGTGAGGAAGAACACTTAGAAAGCAATTAACTAGAGCACATAACGGAGATTCTTAATTCTTTAATTTAAAACATTGATTGTTACAACACCATTTTATCAAGGTTACTGAAAACTAAAGAACTAAGATATTTCATCTGAAATATAAAAAATCACTTAAAATTAATAGCCTGAAAAAATGCCTGGAAATCAAGTTTGGGGCAGGGGGGAGCAAAAATAACTTTTTTATTAATCCCCGAAATTCCTTGGTGAATATGCACTTATACACTAAACAACTCGACAGTCACCTCGGTAAAACAAATATGTTTGCCTATATGCGAAGTGTATGCTGCACAGAACAGAACCCCTGCCCTCCCCATACGCTTGTGGCTGGTTCTGACTAGCACAGGCTTGTCCACCCCTTGTCCCCCCGCGTCATCCCTTACGTTCCTCCCCCTGGAAAGAAGTATACATGGTGGTAACTCACGCTTATAGAAATTGTTTTATCTTACAGGCGTGAACAATCTAAGCTGTTAAAGCGCCCTAATACTACTAATACTAATACTAATACCAGCTGTTCGGTTACCCATGTGCAATGTTGGCTCTATGGAGAATGACGTGGGCGCAAGTCTGTTTCAACCATAGGTTTGTTCAAACTTACACAGAAGTTTGGCCCAACTCTATTAGGGTTTGGCCTGTCAGTAGGGGAGAAGTGTATTCCCCAAAACTAAGGGCGAGCTCTGGCCGGTTGGGGTGTGTGTTGCAGAGAGAGCTCTCGCGCAATGTTTTATTACACCCTTCTTCATTCAAATTCCAACTCGACACCTTCTCGCGGTTTGGCCCGTGAATAGGGGAGTTTCACTCCCTGAAACTAATGGCGAGCTCTGGGTCGTTGTCGGGGAACCCCTTCCCTTTGACTACCTCCCCGACGGCGACGACAAAGACAACACGGACGGATGATGACACAGACAGAGACGACCACGACGTGGGGGAACCCCTGCCCTCCCCATATGCTTGTGGCTGGTTCTGACCTGCACAGGCCTGTCCACCCCTTGTCCCCCCGCGTCATCCCTTACCTCCCTCCCTTCGTCTTGATTAGCCAAGTTGCATAAATATGAGACGTAAAGCAATATCCAATCCAATCTTCTTCATTCACACAGCCTTACTCATATTTATTTTCTTCTTTCACTTTTTTCGTCTCCATACTTGGCGGCCCTCTCTGCAACGAGCACTCCTCCGTTCCCACCCAGTTTAGCCTATCCTATCTAACATCCTTACTCCTTCCCATTAATCCCCCTCGTCTTCCCTTACTTTCCACCCATTAAAAAAAACATGCTGGTAATCCACAATTATTGAAAAAGAAAATTTGGAAGATTCCAATACAATTGACATGGGCACTGATAACTCTACTGTTGAGTGCTCTAAAACAACATTAACTAGCTAACTAACTCTATTAGTAGCAGCTTCAGGTCCGCATGCAGTTGAGGCATGACATATTAAGTTCAGAGCTTGTGCCGCATTTATATGTATAATATATAATTGTTTGGGCCGTGGCCCTGAGAAAAGTGTAATTTGTGGACTGTATAATTGAAATGAGCTAGCAACTGCACTTACCCAAGATGTAATGCGGGCGTGATAATGAGGTGCAGGGCATGGTCGGCATGGTGGCGTAGTTAGGGTGCACACCACGAAATAGGAAAGAAAGAAAGAAAGAAAGAAAGAAATGACAAAATATTTCAGAGGATGCAAGTCCTTGTCAAAGTAGAGCCAGCTGCTGCTGGTTATTGAAGCTGATATGCCAATCCCGTCGATGAGGTACATAAACCCAAGTCCAGACTCCTTAAACAAATAAACATCAATGTCGAGTTATATTATACACTTTTGATGATAACAAAGTGAAACAGACAATGTCTAAAAAATACATATCTTGTGTGTGACCAATACACATTGTAACATTTCCAATTTTTAGGCCTACTTTAGATAATAAAATAACAAATTTATAAGAAAACATTTAGGCCTACTAAACTCTTCAATGTTCAGTCAAACAATCAATATTAACCAACAACAACAACAACAACAACAACAACAACAACAACAACAACAACAACAACAGTGAATTCTTAAGTGTCAAAACTTTTACGTATCAAAATACCAATTCGAATATTCACGCGTAATTCAACCAGAGTGTTCTTCAACTTGCCCTTCATCACGATTAGCCAAGTTGCATAAATATGAGACGTTTAGCAATATCCAATCAATCAATCCACAGTACACGGAGTTAGCTAATATTACTGCTGAATGTGTTGTTTGAACAAGTCTTGTCTGTTTGGTCCTAGTATAGTTCTCTTTCATGTTGGTTCACTTCAGGAGGTTGTCTGTTCGGTCCTTCTCGTGGTTAGGCCCGTGATTACGGGAGTTTTTCTCCCTGAAACTAATGGCGAACTCTGGGTGGCCGTCGTGGAACTTTCCCTTTGACTACCTACCCGACGACAATGACAACACGGACGGATGATGACACAGACGGAGACGACCACGACGTGGGGGAACCCCTGCCCTCCCCATACGTTTGTGGCTGGTTCTGACCAGCATAGGCCTGTCCACCCCTTGTCCCCCCGCGTCACCACTTACGTCCCTCCCTTCGTCTCGATTAGCCAAGTTGCATAAATATGAGACGTTAAACAATATCCAATCAACAATTCAGTTGCCGATTCTTTTTGTACAGATTTTCCAACAATTTACAAGCCACAGTGTATTTATTCTCAGTAAGCGGTAAATTGTGAATCAATTCTAAAGCTTGTCGACCCGTGTCACCCTACGTTCCACCCTCGGAAAGAAGTTTACGTGGAGGTATCTCACACTTATAGAAATTGTTTTATCTTGGAGACGCAAATAATCTTAGCTGTAAAAGCGCCCTCAAACTACTAACACTTGACCTGTTAGAGCAGATAGTAGTACTTTTAAACTCGCAGTCGTGTCATCGAAACACACTGTAAGCAACGTACTATTCCATATAGCTCTTCAAATCTCCCTCTCATGGTTTATTAACAATTTCTGTGTTGTCGAAGGAATGCAGAGGCTGGCGGTTAATATCTTCTAACAGTTCCACAATTCACTCCTGATCTACAACCATTTCTGTGTTGTTGAACAGATTCATGGGCAGGGTATCATTACCTTCCTCAAGTAGTTTTACAGCCTCCTCCTGATCAACAACCTTTTTTGTGTTGTCAAACAAGTCCAGAGGTTGGGCATTATCTTCCTGTTGTCTGAAAAACATTTTTGTTATCATCTATTAGCCCTGCATGAAATTGAATACTAACTTTAGATTGCTATTGTTTTTTGTATTTATGTTGACTTCAATAAACCAGGGTAGTTATCTTGTTTAACAGCAGTCGCCCTGGGTCGAATCGTAATACCTGGGTTAGCGTCATCCATGACGGCCCAAGTGGTCCAGGTGATGTAGATTGTCCTCCTTGCGCACTTAAAGGCGACTAACCTGGAGCATGAGTAAAAGAAGCATCACAAGGAAGGAAGGTTGGTTCACTGTTGCCAAGGTTTCAAGGAATTTTGAAGCGCGTTATAAAAATGTGCAACTCGCAACCTTCTCGTGGTTTGGCCCGTGATTAGTGGAGTTTATCTCCCTGAAACTCATGTGCGAGCTCTGGGTCGTCGTCGGGGAACTCCCCTTCCCTTTGACTACCTCCCCGACGGCGACAACAATGACAACACGGACGGATGACACAGACGGAGACGACCACGACGTGGGGGAACCTTTGCCCTCCCCATATGCTTGAGGCTGGTTCTGACCAGCACAGGCCTGTCCACCCCTTGTCCCCCCGCGTCATCCCTTACGTCCCTCTCTTCGTCTCGATTAGCCAAGTTGCATAAATATGAGACGTTAAGCAATATCCAATCCAATGGGGTGCGTGTTGCAGAGAGAGCTTTCGCGCAACTTTTTATCACACCTCCATTCATTCACACAGCCTTACTCATATTTTTTTTTCTTCGTTCATTTTTTTCGTCTCCTGCAACGAGCACTCCTCCGTTCCCATCCAGTTTTACCCATAGAGATACCATACTGTTAGTACCTAGAGCCCCTACTCCCATCCGCCGAGCATAGGCCGCCATCGGCAATTTGAACGAGCAAAAATGTCTTCTGAGTGTGGCATGGCAGCGCGGAATTCAAACTGGCGGTTGTAGTTTTAACGTACTGAACAGTATATTTATCGCCTTGGATAATGGATACTGATCTTTTCAATGTTGAATCATATAATTTATGAATAAATGAAACATTGTAATGGGTTGTATATAGTCATTACTCATTATAGGCACTGTAGCAAAGATTACACTATGTGACAATTACTTCCCCCCACCCCCCACCCATAGGGCTAGGCATGTCTGTAATTTTTACGCGATAAATGTATGGACAGTGCGAACACCCGCGGATCAACGCCAGAATCAACAAGGCCGATTCAGAACAACTGTGAATTTAATATGTGGCTCGTTACTAGGACGGCTCCAAAGTCACCGTTCACAAATTCCGAAACCAAGAACTGATGGACTTAATTCCTAATCAGAAGTTTAAAAACTTCTGTCTATAACGGGAATCGAGCCCTGGACCTTCTGTATTTGAAGTAGAGACGCTAACCACACGACCAACGAGCCACACTATACCATTGCGGAGATTTGTATTATGTTCATACATCTCGAAAATCATTTGCAAAATAAATTTGTTTTTTATTTCTTAATTTCATTAATTTGGGAAACACTCCCGTAGGTGTAATAGATTTTATATAAATCATCTACAATGCACCAACAATACAGATGTTAAGAAGTTAACCGTCCCGGAACCTTAGGGGTAAAGCACTCGACCGGCATCGGGAGACCGGGGCTCGATACTCCGCTATGATGGATTTTGTAATTTCTGAGTTAATCTACATAGAATGTTTTTTTAAAAATTATTTATATCTGACATAGTTATTAATATGTAATGTTATTATTTTAATTTCTTCATCGACTTTTTTTTTATCCTTATAGTATTTCGAATTTAGTATTTTTATGATCATGGGGGGAGGGAAGTTATTGTCACATAGTGTAATCTTTGCTACAGTGCCCGTGATGACAATAAAAACACATTACAATCTTTAATTGAAATATTATAAATAAAATAAATAAATAAATAAATTTTATTTAGAGTCTACCCACTCAGTTATATAACTGATTTTCAGTGGGGGACTTTAAATCAAAGTGACCAAGCCAACCCTGCAGGCCCGACGCAATCGACGAGTGAGCGATAACCAACCAAAGATCGATATTTTTAATAGGAAATATAGCAATCAGTGGTATGGACAGTGCGAACACCCGCGAATCAACGCCAGAATCAACAAGGCCGATTCAGAACAACTCTGAAATTTATTATGTGCTTCGTTGCTAGGACGGCTCCAAAGTCACCGTTAACAAACTCCTAAGACAAGAACTGATGGACTGAAGTCCAAATCAGAAGTTAAAAAACTTCTGACTTTAGCGGGAATCGAACCCTGGACCTTCTGCATTGGAAGCAGATACGCTAACCACAAGACCAATTATATGATTGATGATTCAACATTGAAAAGATCAGTATCCAAGGCGATTAATATACTGTTCAGTACGTTAAAACTACAACCGCCAGTTTGAATTCCGCGCTGCCATGCCACACTCAGAAGACATCTTTGCTCGTTCAAATTGCCTTGAATCCCGAAGATGGTGGTGACTCTATGTACTCATGGTATCTCTATGGTTTTACCCATCCTTTCCAACATCCATTGGAAAGAAGAAAACATGGCCTTCAAATTCCAACTCGACACCTTCTCGCGGTTTGGCCCGTGAATAGGGGAGTTTCACTCCCTGAAACTAATGGCGAGCTCTGGGTCGTCGTCGAGGAACCCCTTCCCTTTGACTACTTCCCCGACGGCGACGACAATGACATTTCGGATGATGACACAGACGGAGACGACCACGACGTGGGGGAACCCTTGCGCTCCCCATACGCTTGTGGCTGGTTCTGACCAGCACAGGCCTGTCCACCCCTTGTCCCCCCGCGTCATCCCTTACGTCCCTCCCTTCGTCTCGATTAGCCAAGTTGCATAAATATTAGACGTTAAGCAATATCCAATCAATAATCCACAATTATGGATAAAGAAAATTTGGAAGATTTCAATACAATTGTTTTGTCCCCTAAAACCCCAACTAACTTACTCCAATACAATTGACATGGGCACTGATAACTCTACAGTTGAGTGCCCTGAAACAACATTAACTAACTAACTAATGCAGTGCACACTGAACCGTACTGACTCCGAGGGTCAGTGCAATCTGTCCAGTGGAAATATGGCTGCCGTAGACCCGCGAAATTTAGTTGTGTTGTTAGATTTGATCGACTCTTCTTTGGATAGTAGCGACGATGAGTTGATCTATTCAATATCAGAATTGTCTCGGAGAAATCACAAACTTTGTAGAAGATGTTGTCCACATGTACTCTGAAATAGAGGTAGATTTGCTTAACATTTGAGTTTGGGGTCATGTTTTTGTTTACTGTTCAGTCCAGTCGGGAACGGCTATAATATGCATAGGTTTGCATAGGCCGTTGCGTTAGACTTTTCCCCCATTCTCATAAACCACAATTGCTTCGAAAGCGTATGAAGACATATTGATAGTGAGGGTTGCCGTTCAATATTATGCACAGAGAAAATAATGGTATTCCACTGGCAACTGCACTCAGTTCAGCACTAGTGCCTTGCATCACGTGACTGTGACGTTTCAGTGCGCACTGATGGTGCACTCAGTGCGGCCAAGTGGAAAACGCCATAAGTTTATTATAATTAAATTATCTCTCTTCAGCTACAGTCTTATTAAACCCAACTTACCGGTCACTGATAAATCGCACATTGGTGGTGCAGGTGGCGCCATTGCGATCTGTTCGGCTTGACGTGGCGAGGACTGGAGGATGGTCTCGCAATATTGTGCTGGAAACACATCTTCTAGATCGATGTCCATGACAGCGTTCAAGGCTTTTTACGGCTATTCGCGGAGGTGAGTGTTAATACTGTGTGAAACCATGGAAAGGGAAACAAAAACGGGTATCAGAATTAGTCTGCGCAAAATACTTTTGATGCCACAGTATCCTCCAATGATATTTAACGTCTATTCGCGTTTAAAAGCAAAGTGGCTGATATCTGGCGGTCAAGTGGAGAACTGCTCCAAGGCAGATAACGGGCGGCTGCATGGCGGCATTCAATGTTAAACCAATGCAATATTGTAGCGTCACGGTCAACTCCAGAATTAATTTACTCGATCATGTTTATTATTTAGCAAGCAAGAAACGTTATAAAATTAGTAATACACATTTTTGTGATGCGTAATGAAAGAAAAAGTCCGAATGTGTATATTATTCCGTGCAATACTGTGGGATAGATGCATGTTAGATGGGAGTTCTATTCCCATTCCTTGAGACACATTTTTCACAACTTTCATCAGTTTCATGGATACCACCAACCGATAAACGATAAACCATAATGGTAAATAATTTATTACAATGATGTGCTGTAGGCGGTATTGGGCCAAAGCGGGCTAAGAGCTATGCATCGTCTTTGGGATTGGGTTTAACATTCTAAACCCAAAGATACTGTGAACCATAGTAGGTATATATTATGCATGTCTCATTAACGGTATATTGATAATTGGTATTGACAGTGGCGTAGGAACTATTTTTTTAGTGGAGGGGTCACACTAAGGTTGACTTCGAGGATGGGTGGGCAAACTCGGGGTCTGGGGCGAAGCCCCAGCCGCCGGAGGCTTTTGCGCCGTAGGCGAGATTTTTTTTAAAGGTGCCCTTGATAGGTGGCCTAAAACACGTTTTCAGGCGAATTTTAATTATGAATAAGGGTTATATTTTTAAGCTTATATTGCATTAAAGATTGATACCTGACTGAAATCGGTCGACAGTCTGCTGGGAGTGAAAGCATTGCACACAAAATATAATGAATATAAGTCTAAAATCAGATGGCTAGTCTAGTCTCGCGATCACGTTCTTATAGACTGTTCTGCGTAATAAG